>JAKSZP010013805.1:0-43755 GCA_022478985.1 Massospora cicadina
GTGGCCAAGGCTGTATCACTCATAACCTCCTCCATCAACCCAGAACAAATCCAGATGGACAGAGAGGAAATCAGCTGAACCAGCCAAACAGAACAGAATGCCCAAGCCAGAAGAGCCATGGAAGATTTTGACTGAGCCAGCCAGCCAGATCGGACAATCCATGCAGAAAATTTTCACAACAAGCAGATAGAATCACCATGTGATCCCAATCAATTAAACTTACTGGGACAAACTAATTTCACCATGAATGAGCCATCAGGGCCCGGAACTTCAAAATCAAACCCTGAAACAACAGAAACCAATCAACGCACCTATCCAAGTCAAACAAAATCACATGTGGAAAAGCTTAATACAATCCCCAAATCCAACAAATCCTGCAAAAAATCATCACATGGTAAGGAGCTGGAAAACGCCTTGAAGTGAACAGGCCCAATTACATGGAGCAAGTCCAAGGCAATGAGCGGGGGACTAGGGCCATAAGGCCCACCCAACCGCTCCTGAGGTGCCACAGGCACCTTAGTGTCAATAGGGACGCTAAATATCACTGGAGCTAGGGCTCAAGCGTCCCAAGCCAAAAAGCTGGACTTCTTGCGCAAACCCCCTGTAGACATCTTGGCCATCCAAGAGACCCACTGTCTACAGGGGGAATAGGGATCCTGGGCAGCCAAGATCTCACCTTCCCATTCAATATTGACGTCTTACTGTGGGGTGGTCGTCCATAATAATAATAAAAATTAAAAATTTTCAAATCCTCCTCACATTTGCGCGGCTATGTCCTAACCACAAGGATTGCAAACCAGGATGCCACAATATCAATAGCCTGTATCTATGCACTGTGAACCACATCTGAGATGAAACTATTCATTGAATACATCTCAACGCTCAACCTCCAACCAGATACCATACTGATGGGTGAATTTTACTGTTGGGACAACCCCACTATGGACTGATGGCCCAACCCCAGGGGATACCCACTGGGACATGTCAAGTTCCACGTGATGAAGACATCCCTTGGCCTGTTGACACCCTCCCCCCAGGTTTCCACTCCTTCCACACATGACCCGCCCCAGCTTACATGAAGGAACACTCATCTCAATGAGCTGCATCGACCACATCCTCACGCCAATATCCTGCCACAGGTTTATTACTAACTTTGCTACTGAAAAGATCAATTTCTCTGACACCAACTAGTTTCAGTGCAGCTCAAGCCAACCAGAACTCAAACGTGGACGTCTCTCTGGAGGAAGCTATACATGGAGAATATAAAACTTCACAAAATTTCCCACTGGGTCAAGCATGAAGCTTTAAACCCAAAATTCACAACCCTATTCAAATCAGATCCCATCAAACTTAGGAAGAATTAAAATCTGAACTAATAAACAAAACTTTCTATCTCACATCGCGCAAATACACTGCAGATACTGCCACGATCAGATGCACCCAGGCGGAACTTGACCACCTAGAACTCAATACCCCAAAGTCTGGATACAGCCTAAACTGGGGGCGCAAATGGGTGGAAATTTCTGCCCACCTAAACGCCCTCATCCACAAACATCAACACAGAACCAAAGTATCATGAAAAGGTAAGCACATAAAAGAAGGCAAAACCTGTTCAGCGTTTTTCTTCCACCAATACCACTCCTGAGGCAATCTCCCCCATTGCGCAAAGGTCTGCAAAGCCGACTGGACCGTGGCAACTGACCTGATGGAGGTCAAGGCAGGAATTCACCGCTATTACACCGAACTTTACTGCAATACCCCATCTGACCCCCAAAAAATGAAAAAATTACACTACGCCGGAATACAGAGTGCACCACTGGACTATAGTCTGCTAAACTTGATAATGCAGGAGGAGCTCTGGAATACAGTCCGCGGTGCACCGTGTAGGAAATGTCCAGGCCCTAATGGGATACTCTATGATTTTTTATAAAACATACTTTAAACAAATCGCCCCCCTCCTCCTAGCATCTATGAACCAGTTCTTGCTGGAGATCTGTTTTCTTCCTGAAGGCCAGGACTCCTATGTCATTACCCTATTTAAAAAGGGCGATAGACTGGACCTGGCCAACTGGCGCCTGATAGTACTCTAAAATACTGACACAAAACTTCTTACAAGAATTCTAGCTACAAGTCTGGCGCGCTAGCCTCTAAAGCCCTATCACCCAACCAATTTGGTTTTACACTAGGGCGCTCCATCTGGTCTAACATACACTCCATCATCAATGTATGCCAATCCAAAGCTACGGGAGCCCTGGTATTCCTCAACCAGGAGAAGGCACATGACCGCGTTAGCTGGCCATACTTAAAAGAATGTCTATACGCCTTCAACCTCCCACCCAGGTTCATCAACTGGGCGATGCTCCTCACAGAATCCGCCTCTATGACTGTATGTGGCCCTGGCTTCCTGACTGACAAGATCATCCCATGCAGAGAGCTCAAGCAAGGGGACCCCATCAGCCCCTACTCTACAACTTCAACTTTGATCCAATCCTCTGCATTGCTGACTCACGCCTCTTGGGCATAACTGCACAAGGCCACCCTAAGTCAAGGTACTAGCCTTTGCGGATGACTGTGTGACAGGTATAGCTGACAGCAGCGATGCCTGACAGTTGGAAAGAACCCTAGAGGAATACTCCATGGTGAGTAATGCATCGCTTAATAAATGAAAACCAAATTAATCCTTCTTGGCAAATACATCACCAACTGGACCATATCCCCCACTACACACAACCCAAGATGCAAAAACTCACTCGTCTTACCCTTTGCATTACCCCCTCCACCACCCCTGTCTGCCACCTTGGGATATGGCTGGAAACAGGGGGGTATGCAACTGAGATGATTGAAAATAACCTGCTGCAACGGATATCCAACTGAATCGACTCACTCAAGGGTAGATTTTCTAAGCTAGCAGGGTGAGTGGCAGTTGCTAACTCGCTCATCCTCCTGATGCTGTGGTTCCACGCACATGTGATCCCCTTCTTGCCCACCTTTATAACATCGATACATGTGCTCATCAAGGGCTGGCTGTGGCCTGGATCCTGCCCACCTGTCTGGGTGGAAACGCTATATGGTCCACGCTCCAGTGGAGGCATGGGCCTGATAGATTTCAAAAACCACGCCAACTCCATCCTGGGCACCTGGATAAAGGAAGTGCTAACCCTGGACCCCCACAACAGCACTGGTCCAGGGCAGTGAGGGCCAACTTTGCGCAGACACTCAAAATAACTACCCACACCATCCTTCCAGCTTACTAATGTACCTCGCTAACTATCCCAATGCAATGGGCCCACACAGAACCCCCCTCACTTTAAACGCCTCCTCCAAACCATCCACCGCATGGGATGGACCGTCGCCACCACTAGCACTGTGCAGTGAAGGGGATGACCCAGATCCCTCTTCATATTATGAAAGCCAGAAAACCACCCCCACAAAAACATACTTGCCACGACCCCAACCATCGCCAGAATCGACTACCTAGGCGCTTTGGATATCCCCTATGGCCTAGCCACACAGAAGGCAATATGGAGGATGACATATCGTCCACTCCTCGAGCTGAGGGTAAGAGCCAACGCCTGGCGCTGCCTGAGAAGGACCTATAGAACGGCGGACCACACCCACTCCATCCATGCATCCTGAACAGTATGTGGAGGAGAGGGCTCCCTACACCACCGCTTAGAAACCTGCCCCCATCCAGAGCCATATGGCGAGAAGTCGCGCGCCTGCTCAAGATCCAAGACGACCAGGATTTCTCTATCTCAAGGAGCCTCCTCGCGCTCCAGCTTATGTCCCCACTCCCATCTACCCTCCGCTCCTTATTGATACCCATTGCAATGTGGACAATCCACACTATTGCCTTGGATGCGTTCAAGAGCACGGTCCCTACCATCCATGGGGTTATCAATAGGTTCCACGTCCACATACTGGAGCACTTCCAAGCCTGGCTCTATGGGTATATGAAGCCAAGACAGCAGAGACTCATAAAGTCATGGTTCTCACTCTGATTCCTTCACATGGACCCCTTCCTTCACACCTGCTCCATAGCAGCGGCAACCCCCTCAGAGTAATGCACCAATCCCCTTCATACCTGTCGGTTCCAGCTGGCAACAGGGGTAACCTGCATACCCCAGGGTGCCAAATCCTCTCTATCATCGATATTCTTCACTCCCCCCATTTCTACACATACATTGGTAATGCCCATCCCCTGATCAGCTTACTTTGGTTAAATAAAAACCTCTTGTACCCCTCATTTTGGGTGTAGAGTGGTGGCAAAAGTTTGACATCAGATCCATTTTAAAGAAAATACTCTATCATTAATTTGAATAATGATCATGAGTTAGTTGTCCCTTTGGCTGAAGCCAACTTTCAGGGCGATTTGCCCCATTGGCCCAAAATGCACACTCTCAGTATCATTTATTGCTGAATACTTCTTTGGGGGTTTCTCTACCTTCCTGTTTGGAGGAATTGGAATCTTCTTTTGATGAAGCTTCAGCCAATGTACTATCAGACCATTCTGAGTTTGATTGCAAGTTCAAGCTCACAGCTGATCTGGTGCATATATATTCCCCAATTTATCCATTGACTGTATGGGGGGAAGCAGCCTTAGATGTGTGTATTAAGGAGCAGTTAGCTAAAGCCGCAATTTTTCAGCGAACCTCCCCAGTATGCTCCCCACTTCTCTTTGTTGAGAAGGCCGATGGTAACTTACGACCATGCAAAAGATTATGGGAATCTCAACAACGTTACAGTACCAAACTTACATCCCATTCCCCTGGACTCACACATTGCATGTTATGTTAGAAGGCGAGAATCTTTTCCAAGCTGGATTGTTTGACCGCGTTAAATCAGATCCAGATCAAGAAGAGCCAGGAGTGGCTGACCGCATTCCGTTCCAGAAAAGGGATTTTTCAATTTAGGGTTATGCCCTTGGGTCTTAAAAATGCCCCTGCTAACTTTCAATGACGTATTGATGCAGCGTTAGGGGGAACTTCTGGGGGTATGCACGGTAGCTTACATGGATGATATTTTGGTATTTTCCCATGACAACGAGTCCCTTGCAGTACACCTTATGCAGGTGGTGGAGCGTTTGAGGGCAGCTGACCTCACATTAAAAATAAGTAAGTGGGAATTCTTTAAGTCCCAGGTCACCTTCCTGGGCAACGTCATGTTTGACCAAAGGCACATGTTAACTCCAGACAAGGAGAAGGCGATTCATGAGTGTCCCACTCCAACTTTAGTTAAGAAATTGAGAAACTTTTTGGGGATGTGTAAGTTCCTTATGAAGTTCACACCAAACCTTTCTGAAGTTGCAGCGCCTTTGAATAAGACTAATGAGGCAAAAGTACTCCAGTGGTCCCCAATTTTGCAAGATGCCTTCCAAGCGGTATAGTGTATTTTGCTGTCCACATCCATTCTTCAGCATGTCGACCCCAATAAAGAGTTCATTGTTTCTTCAGATGCCTCCAACTTCACCATAGCGGCGGCCCTATTACAAGTAGGTAAAGATAGAATAGAGCATCGAGTTTAAATTTTTCTAGTAAGATGTCTCTACTAGAGTTACACTACGCCATATATTATAAAGTGTTATTAACAGTGGGTGAGGCGCTGACCTATTTGCATCATCATTTGCATGGCTCATCCCAACTCTTCTCCGCATATGTACATATCACCATGCCTTACTGTACTAAAGCGCACCTCATGTCTTAGCCCTACGGCAAACCCACTGGCATGAGATCCTTGCCCAATTTGCGTTTTCTTATGAGTTTACTAAGGGCAAGGAGAGTGATTTGGCGGATGCTTTGAGCTGCAACCCTGCATTAGCTCTTGATCCTAAGGAGGTAGAGGTGCATAATACCCATTTAGTGCTTCCACTGGGTAAGATTGTGTCTCAACTTCCCTCTCCCTTGGCCAATAAGCCAGCGCTCACTCCTCTGGAAAATGCGGAGGAATATGGTATGCTCAGAAAGGCAGTCCTTTCTCAGCCTTTTTTGGCTGAAAATACTATGGTCCTTGCAAAGAGTGTATTGAATCAGGAGGACATTACCAGAGGTTACCATGTAAAGGATGAGATGGTATGGTTTCAGGGGCGCTTATGGGTTCCTGCTGGACCACTTCGCCTAGAAATCATCCAGGACCATCATGAATGAATAACCATTGTCCATCCTGAGAAGGCAAATTCTTTAGAGCAAATTTTCTGCACTTACTTTTGGAAGGGGTTAGCCGCTCATATAGACAAGTACTATAAAGAGTGCCTAGTCTGCAACAAAATGAAACTGAATAGCCAGCCTCTAGCTTTGTTGTTGGTACCAGTTAGAAAGTCTGATAGCCTTGGACTTCCTTATCAGTGGATTTTATTGTGGAATTGCCTGTATTTGATGTCTACGATGCTATCATGGTGGTGGTAAACTGTTTTATGAAGTTTGCCCACTTTATACCTTGTAGAACCACAGCCACCGGTGCTGAGATGGCTAGTCTCTTTGATACTCATGTGTTTGCAACTTCACGGGGTCCCTCAAGAAATAATTAGAAGTTGGGGACCCTAATTTACCTCCGTCTTTTAGGAAGAGTTGTGTAAGATTCTTCAGATTTTTTCCTTCCATCCAACTGCCTATTACCCCCAATCAGATGGGAAGAAAGAAAGAGTGAACCAGTGCCTTGAACAGTTCTTACGGTGTTACATCGCCTCAGATTATTCATACTGGGTTTCCCATCTCCCCGTGGCCCAATTCAGTTATAAAAACGCCCAACATGCATCCGTTGGTTGTTCCCCTTTCTTCGCCAACTATGGCTTCAATCCCGCCTTCAAAATGGAGCCCAGTTGTGGATCCAAGGTGCAAGTGGTGGTGGACTTTGCAAAAATGATCAAGAAATTATACCAGGGGTGAGAACAAATTTAGATGCGGCCATGCAGGCTACAAGGAGAATGCTGATGGTAAGAAACGAGTTAGACTAGTGTATAAGGAAGGAGATCTTGTAATGTTGGATGCTAAAAACATCCCAATCAAGCAACCATGCAAAAAACTAGGACCTAAGTGGATTAGGCCATACCGCGTCATCAGAAAGGTGGGCCATGCCTCATACCAGTTGGATCACCCCCTCGTTTCAAATCTTTTCAGTATACCATGAAAGCAAGCTCACGTAGGTTGAGGGTCCCCCACCAGAGACCCCTGAGGCTTTTCTCACGTATGGGGCACCAGAGTGGGAAGTGGAGGAGATTGTAGCCTCACATCAGGTAAAAAGAAGACTCAAGTATCTTGGATTCTGGAAGGGATTTGAAGCAGCATAGAACTGTTGGGCCTCAGCGCATAACTGCACCCATGCCCGAGATCTAATTGTAGCATTCCATGAGTAACTACCTGAGACTGCAGGATCTAAGTCCAAGCAAGCCGTTGCTGCCATGAAGTTGGTCCTGCTCATAAAAACTTTTCCTTGGCGAATGCCCCTGGAGGGGGTGGAGCCCAAAAAGGAGGAGAGGGTAATGTCATATTTACATGACCTGATGGAAGGCAATAACATCAAGAACAAGACTGGCTGGCAAGAGGCCAAGAAGGTCAAACTTCAGGCCCTTCTTGTTCTCAAACACACCGTGGACCAACGCCGGGTACAGGCCAAGTATGCCCAGGCTGGTACAAATGAGGCGCATAACGCCCAGCCCCTTGTTTTGGCTCTTGCTTTAAAACGGATGAGTTATCTACTGAACGATGATGGCACAATTTAATTAATTGGTGAATGGGGGTTTAAGACCCATTGATTTACAAAATTTCCAATTAAGGTTGGCCTCAACTCCAATCAATTACTTGAGTTCTGAATATCTCAAAGTATAGCACCCTGTCAGATAAAATTGTGCTCTTATTGGTGCACCTCAGCTTAGCACCATTTTCTCTGACAGAAGATTCCTCCAAGCTTGTTTAATTATTATCCTTCAATACCAACCTTCCTCATTGGTTGACATTTTTCATAATAAACACCCCATTCATTTACAATTCACTTTATGTTGACTTGGGTGTACCTGTGCGTGGACCACTTTGAGGAGGTCTCACATCACATTAGTCAAATTTTTAGTTTTAAAATTACTTCGGCATCAGGTACACCGCGAGGCTGCCCAGTTTCCCTCTAAAACAGGGTACTCATGCACAATAGCACTGTTCAAAGCTTGGTTATGAGCGTCACTTCAGGCCACAGTCAAGTATTTCTCTTATTTTGATCCTTCCTTTTGTGTACCGTGTTAACCACCCTTGCCCTATGTCAATATAGCTCCAACTCTCTCTTCTGGGATACCTTTGTGTTCACACTGACGATGAGTTCCCTCGCGTTGGTCTTGTGCTCCGCGCACTACCATGCTGGGAACTGGAGAGTTATAGATACTCTCCTAACATATACATTCTGGTGGATTGTAAATTAAAGTTTTGAACTCCTAAGATTAAGCGGAAAAGACATTAATGTGAAGAAAATCAATCATAGCCTCAATAGTTTGGTGAATTGAAAGAATTCTGCCAGTCCTTGAGATATTTAAAAACTCCTAAAATGGAATGAATAGGAGATTACTACACAGAGGGTGGAATTAACCTAGAATACTGAGATAAGAGTTGAGCAGAAGGATGAGAGGAGGAGGTTTAAGTAGTCTGCAGATAACTTCTGCGTTTTATTATTAAAATAAAAGTGTCAATTGGGGAAATTGCTCCATATTTTATAATAGCGCTTTTTATTGGGGATTGGCAATCTGCATATCAACCGTTCTGTTGCTCAGTAGCTAATACCCTGTGAAAATCATATCAGCAGATTTAACCTGTTATTGCCAAAAAATCAACACTTTGGTTTATTTAGATAAGGGAAAGGGGGAAAATGAACTGGCAACCTATCCTCTGGAAGGCAATTGCCTATAGAGCATGAGGGTGGAAGGGTCAGAGGGGAGAGGCACTTCCAATTCAGGATCTGGGACCCTGAACACTAAGTAATTGGGTTCAAGGGGAAGAATGGTATTGGATGATGTGATTTCAAACTCAATAGTAAAAGTTTATGATGGTTAGTTGGGATACAAATCAGACTGATTGAACTAAATTTTCATGGATTGCTCCAGATTCTGGGCTTGACATATTAGGTTTTTCATTTTTTTGTTTCTACTGGGTCAGCACATAAATTCACCTTAGAGTAAGCAATTAAAGGGGATAAATACACAATCCATAGTACAATTTATAATCTTATCCGCCTTATCTGTAACTAGGGGCAACTTGGGGGCCACTTTGACACTTTCTTCTTTACCTGAGACAACTGGGTTTAAATTGTGATGAGCTTTATAGTTTACCCAGAAAGGGTGGTTAGCCTGGTAGAGTAACTCCTGCTTCCACTCTCCTGGTTTTTTAACTCATGTTTGAAATCTGTACTAACTATAAAAAATCTCAGTGTAGTATTTTTGTCCCAAGTTTGACCTGAATTGATTACTTTTTTATAGTTCTTCCGGAGCCCCCTGACCTAAAAAACATCCCTGTACACTCCTTCTATCATTTTTAAGGAGGTAAAAGAGGTAAAGGATGGTGGGGAGGAAGGATCTGTAGGGGCTAAGGCATACACCCACACTTTTTATCAACCACGTGTTCAAATTACTTAGGGCTCACCAGAGGAGCTACTGGGGCTGGGGGTCCTTTTTGCGTGGAAAGGGAATTTCCTTTTCCGGATGGAGAGGTGGCATATCAAGACTTACAAGTAGTTTGGCCATGAGTGTTTTAATGGTGGAGAACCCTATAAATGCCACCTTTTGAAAATATCAGTTCCCTTTGAGATAAAGGCTTTTATACTTCCATACCTTCCTTTTTAGCAAACTTGAGGGTCATCAGGGGTCTAGCCTGGAGTCTTTAATTGATCATTCGGATATTTAGCCACAAAGGTCTTACTAGAAGTAAACCTATAAGTACCACCTTAGGAAACAGCCATTTTTAACTGAAAATGGAAGGCCTTACAAAGGTCAACCTTCATTTCCAGGTAAACTTGATGGTCAACAAGGGTCTAACCCCAATATATTAATTAAATGTATTTAATTTAACCATAGTTGTTTCACCCAGATTGCCCCTATAGATAATCACTCAGAGTGCCTGATTTTCTTTTAAAATGGTGGCATCTTCCAGTTCCACACATTCACTCTTGGGAAAACTTGAGGGTCAGCAGGGGTCTAGCCCTGACTTTTTAGTTGGAAAATCATCTAATAGCCTTCCCATTTTGGAGCTCCATTTTCAGAATGATGCATACCCTCAGTGGATGGGAGTCTCACCATAATGGTGATGAATGGCAATATCCAGCTGGGTATCAGAGTGGGTATGGTGCCTTTACAACCCAAAAATGTTATCTTTAACAGAAATTACTTATATACAAATGAACTCTTTATAAGCTATTGTGGAGACATCCCCAAACCAACTTTCATATATTATATCATCCTTAAAAACCTCAGCTGACCCAATCATGATTGCCAAATACAAGAGGTAGAAAATTTAATTAGATAATATGTTAATAGGTATGCTATTTCGATGATGTTACTAAATATGTAAAAAGTCATAAGAGTGGATAACTATCCCACTCCCTTCAATAATATGAAGAAACATCCTGGTGACTTTATTATGCCTAAATCTTATCCTACGTTTGTTTGTTTGCATTGTATGTAGTTAAATAAATACTTTACTGGGTATTTTTTACTTTCAGATACTCTTTCTTCCCCTTTAGGGAAGGTTAGGACACCCATTTTGGTAGATACTGGTGCCTATTAAATTTTATTGACCAAGATCTAGTGAACTAATGTCAGGAGAGTTTCTGTAAATTTTATTCCCATAGAAGTGATGGAGAAAGCACAATCACAAAACCAGGATTTAAACCATTCACAGAAAAGGGAAAAGAGCACCACAAAGGGTGACAATACCAAGATGACCCATGCAGAGGGTATACAAGATTATATAGATAGCCAGAAAGACTAAAAAAACAAAGATTCTATTAGACGCCAGGGAGGAGTTCATCATCAAGTGCAGCTCAAAAATCTATACTCTTCAGAGCTTAGATTTAAAGGGGTCCAGGTTATATAGCGATGAAATAAAAACCATATATAATTTAGAAAGCATAAAGTGACCTATAATGTTAGAGACCTCCTTAATGAGGTCGGCATTGATGTCAAGTCATCATTTCATCTGATAAAATATGATCAGGGTTTATAATAAGCTAGTCTTTCAACAAAGAGCTTAGTCTCAATAAAAAGAATATAAAAATTGGGGAGGGACTATGGCCAACATTCTGTGGCATTGGGACAAAACTATCCAATAGTATCACTATACCATTAGCAGTAGTGCTATAACTCAGGCAGGCCTAAACTAAAGTGATTGACTGAATTATTCTTCATATGTTGGGTATTATTTTAATCAAATGAGACTCAAATTCCCATTTCACGTTAAAATTCACCAACCCATACTTGTTACTTAAATACTTGACAAACTCAAGGCTTTAGATGGTATGGCGGCCGCCCCATCATGGACAGCCTTAGAACCAACCTGGTCCCACTTTGACCTCAAACAGTGTTGGCCGTGGGTATATTATAAGTCAGAAATGTCATCCAACTTGATTTCTTTGTTCTTATGGAGCTCCTCCTTGTCCTTTCAATTAGTACCCACAGTTATGTCATGGGATATGACATTACCCTTTAGCTTATGAGACACCACCCCTCCCAAGGGGCGTCAGCCAAGGAAAAGTTATTGTGAGCAGGAGAAAGTTTAATGGCGGCAAATTTGGGGTTGTCTTAGAGCCTGCATAATTAGAAAAAACATGTGTAATATATCAAGTCCTGCACATGAGCGCAATCACAGGCTAGAACCAAGCTGTCCTCTGCGGCATCAACCATTCTGCAAATCAGTTATCTAAGCCTTCTTTTTACATGGTAAAATGCCACAATCTCATCCACTTCCCACTAAGGTGCCCCATCTATGAGATATAACTCAGGAGTCTCAGAAGGGGGACCCTCAAACCAATTCAGTTTAATCTCATGAAATGTGTCAAAGATCTAGGCTTTTAGCAGAAGGTCCAACTGATAGAAGACACAAACTACTTTTCTAAAAACGCAGTAGGGTCCTATACTCTTTGTCACCATTTTCTTCCACGGCGGACTAATGGAGATGTTTGTGGCATCCAGCATAACAAGATCTCCCATTTTATATTCAGGCCTACTTTCCTCTTTCCATCTGTGTTCTCCTTGTAAACCTTCATGGCCGCCTCCAAGTTTTTGTTGACCTCCTGTTGTACTTTCTTGATGAACTTGCAAAGTTCACCACAGCTTCTACCCTGGACCCACAACTGAATTCCATATTAAATGCAGGATTAAAGACATAATTTGAAAAGAAGGAAGAACGCCCAATGGAAGAATGCTGGGCATTTTTGCAGCTAAATTGCGCTAAGGGGAGGTGTGAGGCCCAATCTGAATGATCAGCCACCATTTAACATTACAATAGATATTTAAAGCACTGTTCATTTGTTCTGTCTGCCCATCTGATAAATTTGTGAATTTATCGCTTAGTTAATATACTACTGCTTCAATAGTTGGGATGAGTTTTGACCAATATATCCTCAATTTTTTATGTGCATACATTATTTCTTGACCATTCTGAAACTCAAAAACTGAAAATACTCTATTTGACTCTTCTGGTCTCTTATGATTATTTTTTCCCTCTATAATTAAGAAACTCTCCTGATGCAGTTGATAATGACAAGCTCCCTTTAAAGCTTGTCTACATTTCTTATATGAAGATAGAATTGATTAGAAGACGATATAAGAAGGAAAAGAAGATTATATAATAAGATATTTTTATTTTAAGGCCAGGCGCCGGTATTTATATCTAGGCCATCTACTGGACATACTCATCTATTAGATGAGTTCATTAAAGCCCTGACAATCCTCTATGGGTTATAAAAGTTGTTATTAAAGATTCTCAAGATAAAACGCCCCTTAAATTAACTCAATTTTATTTTTTCAGCCTGATTGAAGGCACTTCTACTCTCATAACTGGGAGATTTTTAGGCGTACCATTAGCACCTCAGTGGTGTATATTTGCTCTCAAACAGCCCAATTACGTTTCATCATACAGCTGCTTATATACAATAACTGGGGAAAAGAAAATATGAAATTCAGATAATGATGTACCCCTAATTGGGATGTCAGTAGGCCTCTTGATAGTACTAGGTACACCTTTATTTGGTCCATCCCATTAGTCAATTACAAGTCCAATATTGCAATAAGAGTGATTTGGGTTTTTAAATGAATAAAATTGGCCAAAAGACCATGGTCAATTCTCAGTGGAACCCCTTAGTTCAGGGTAACACTTTTATTAATCCTTCTCATGCAAATGCTCAAGTGTGGGAAGTCATATTGAAACAACCATGCTGTAGAATCAGGGGAGTCTGTCCGAGGTTCCTCACTGGCCCACTTCATGTTTACTTCACACACCTAGGCGGAGACCACCCACTTTTATATGGTTGGAGGGGTCCCGCAAGGTGCAAAAAATTTCATAACCATTGATTGGGCTAAATATTAAATCTTTGCCTAAAGGACTAGTCCTACCCAGTATCAACCCTGCATAAGCCATTCAATTGTAACAAAGTGAGACTCAAGAGCTCCAATAGGTTGGATTTACATATTTTTACATTTTGACAAACCTATTATGATCTAAATCTTTGAGTCTCACCACAATTAAATACTAAGCAGTGAGATTGTAGTGGGGTTCACTATTGATCCTCTTAACAGAAATTTAATAAGATACTTATAAAACCCAAATTTTTAATTTATCTCAAAAGTATTTATTTTAGTTATAAGTGGTCTCAGAATCGTCTGAATCAATTTTTTCATCAGTAGAGAATATTACTTCACTTGCAGAACTTTTTCTGGAATTTAGATGCAAAACTAACCAGCGAGCACAATAAAAATCCTAACATCCAAGAAGTGGTTCTCACTACAGGTGTAGTCCTTACAACACAAATATTTTATAAAATGGAGGCTGCTGGGGAATTAAACCTTCTAGCCTCCTCGCTGCATTTCAACCAAGGATAGATGCATTGTAAAAGCAGCTAGCCAAAGCACTCACAAAACTTAAAACAGTTGAACAGCTATCCACTACAGACATCACCAAACCCCCTTCTGAGACAAGTTAACCCCATGGTGAGGGTAGCATTGCCTTGTTCCTCTTCATCTATGAGTTAGCAATGGAAGTCATGAATGGTCATCACAAAATCAAGTATATATATTTTCCATATTTAAGTTGCATGGCCCAAGAGATAGTAGTTCCATACATGGACACCATTAATACTTTAGCAGAAGTTGAAAATATTCTCCATGAATGGGTTCAGCTCCCCACAGATTTTAAGGAGAAGAAACAATCCTTTATGTGCCTTAGCCTAAAGGAGGGCGAATAAGTTGCTTCATTTATTTGATCAGTTGTACAATGATTCTCAGCCCCTGCTACTCGCAAAAATACTACCACTTGATGACGCCATTGTTGCCATTTTGAGTGGATTGATTAATCGCCCTTCATTAGCAAGGCACATTATCTCAATTAAAAGGCAATTCTAAAGCATCCAGGACATAAAGGGGGCTTTATTGGAATTTTAGATCTTTATGAAGTGAATACCCCTCAATAAGTAGTGTTGAAACTGCAAGCCTTAACCATTAAGGATCTCCCCACTGTAGTCTAGCAAAAGGAGTCCAAGCCAACCTTACTGACACCTTAGTTCTGACTACTCATTTAAAATTAGCTTTGGTGGGACGTTTCAAAGTTGACTAATCTCCTCCATTAGATGTTGGCCAGAGGGCACAAGGGGTGACAAGGTCGGGATTTCTTCCCTCAGCTGCACCCCCCATCAGCCCTTTGAGATTAGTTAAGGTCTCGCCGCCCCCACGCTTTCTCTTAAGGGGTCTGGCACTGTTGCTCTACCTCACGTCCCTCAAAGCAGTCCTCCATAACAACCACGGCCTCTCCTCAGACTACACACCTAAAGGGTTCTTCTCCTCCAGTGGCCCCAAAATTGGTGCAGCTACGATGCTCCCTTCAAAAGCAAAAAGGGTAGATGAGCATAAAATAACTCCCATGTGAGGAGAACAAGCCAGTTTCTTGGCCCCCTCTTAGAACTCTTTGGTGTGCATTGACAACCCTCTTGATGATAAGTCTGAAGGGGGTGGTGAAGACGCGGGCTATTATGTCCTAGGACCCTAATGGAAGTTCAGATACCATATAGGTTGAGGCCTGAAAGAATTGATATAGCCATGATACCCTGACAGACTTATCTCACTCAGGTGTTGAGGTGTTCAGAGGCGATTGATAATGCCAGTGATGCTGACCAGATTATTAGTACATTGATTTGATCAACCCAACAGGTTCATACTTTCCAATCTGTTAATGAAAGACACCCTGCGTTGGCTCAAAGCCTTGCCTCCCCTCTCTGTTTAAAAGAAGTTTTAGCCTTCCCCCCATTTTGGTAGCATGATAACCAAGGTAGAGGTTGACATCGATAAGGGGTAAGTTCTAGCCATCCTTAATATTGGTGCTCCATAGAATGCTTTATTTTAAAAGCTCATTAAGAAAATTAATTTGGCACCTTACCTGGACCATTAGAAAGAGTTTGGAACTGCGGGGCCCAACAACACGTGAGCTATTGGATCCTACTCTTCTTTACACAACTGGATTGGGAAAGCTCCTACTGGCTGCCCCCACTGTAGCATTAAACAATAACGCATATGAATTGCTCATTGGCACTCAATTCATGATTGAGTATAACGGAATTATTAATATGAAACAGGGATTTATCTCTCTTCTAAATTATGAAGTTCCCCTGGTTTTTACAAATAATTGCTTAAGAAGAATGAATACACATGCATCATCAAGTACCTTCCTCCGCCCTCACTCTTATTTATATCTTGTTTGGAAAAAATACAAAGAAGCTTCCTGAATCTGTGAATGATTCAGAGGGCCTTCCATTGTATGCGTTAGAGGAGATAGTAGTCAAGGCGGGTGAACAAAAGATGATAGACAACAGGATTACCATGAAATTCCCCCATAACTGCCTACTGCACTTAACAAGCATCAAGGAAATAATTCCTTTATAACCTTGAGTGTTGCCAGGTATCCTAAACTTTGCCTACCAGCGACCTGTCAAACTTCTGCTGCGAGATCTCACTAACAAGGCCATGGTTGTAAAGAAGCATCAGGAGATTGGAAAAGCCCTACTGATTTTATTTATGGATATCTGACAAGTTCATTATATTATATCTATGCTAGATCTGGGACTACCCACTAACCAATTGTTATGCGCTTTTCCTATTGTTCAAATTTCTGATCTTACCACCTCAGAGCTCAAAAAAGTTCACTCTCCTGGAGTCTTATATAACATATTCTCCAAATCTGATACTGACTATGGGCATATAAAGGACTGGAGCAGCACCATTTATGTTGGTGATGCCCAGCCTATTTAATCCAAGCCCTATCAGAAATAAAAAGTTAAGGAGCGCTAGATGAGGATGGGGCTTAAACAGTTACTGGACGCGGGGCTGCTGGTGCCTTCTCAAAGCCCTTGGTCATCTCTGCTATTGCTCATAAAAAAGAAGGATGGTGGGCATCGGGTAGTTATGGACTACCTCAAACTAAATAATCTCACCAAGAAGGACAGCTACCCAATCCTCCAAATTGATACGCTTTGGCCCAACTCTCTGGGTCCAAGTTCTTTTCTGCCATGGACTTAGCTAGTGAATACTGGCAGATGAACCTTTCTCTACAATACCAGGAGAAATATGTCCTTATCTGCAGTGAGTGCTTATTTCAGCCCACTCAGCTACCCCAGTGGTTGCGCAACACGCCCACAACTTTCTAGTGAGCCATGGACCACATATTGAAGGATTTGAAGCTTAGTTGCATAAATATCTATCTTGATGATATCACTATCTTCTCCCAAAACTTTTAATGAGCGCCTTTTCCACTTAAAGGAAATTTCCAATGCTTTTGGGCCTCTCACATTAAGCTGAAGCCCTCCAAATGTCCATTCTTTCAAAAGAATTTGGATTTCCTGGGCCACGCCATCTCCCCAGATGGGATCCGATCTCTCCATGATAAGGTTGAGGCGATATCCAAGATGCCTGCCCCTTAAACCCTCCGCTATATCCAGGTGTTCTTGGGCATGGTGTGATATTACCATCAATTCATTCCCAAATTCGCTCAGCTAACTGAGCCCCTCGTAAGCCTTTTATCTAAGAACACCCATTTCCATTGAGAAGTGGAACATAAGGCTGCCTTCAAAACGCTAAAAAAGCTGCTGCAGCGACGGCCAATCCTTCATCATCCTGATTATGGTACACTCTTCATGCTATTTACTGATGCCTCTGACTATGCTGTTGGAGCTATCTTGGCTCAACTGGATAATCATGGGGTTGATCATCTTGTTTTATACTTCAGCAGAAATTCTTTCTAAGTCAGAAAGCAACTATAGCTTCACTGAGAAGGAGTGCCTTGCCGCCTTACTTGCAGTTAAATATTACCACCATCTCTTATATGTACGTCATTTAAAGTGGTTACTGACCACTCCTCTTTAAAAACGGCTACAGAATTTTAAAGATCCAGGTGGGCAGTTGGCACCCTGGTTTGAAGCTCCATCACTATGATATGATCATTGAGCACCGAGCTGGTATGAGCCACATGAATGTCAATGGGTTGACTCAGCTGCCAGTCTTTCACTTAGACAATAGTGAAGCGGAGAGGCTACATGACCTCCTAATGACCCCTGACGCTTGGGAGGATGAGGATGAACCCATACAGAAGATGATAGCTCGAATCTCCTGTTACACTAAGGTGGATAATAGAAAACTTACAAGAAAGTAGGATTGAACTGTTTGCCCTACCTCCCACCATCTGAGCGATTAACTGTCATTATGGAGACTCATGCCATCTTAGGGCATAGCAGAGTGCGGAAAACCTATGAAGGTATTAAAGAACGCTACTACTGGGAGGGCATCATGGAGATCATCATCAAAGTCCTGGATGCCTTTCTGATTTTTAAAAATCAGTTCAGCTTCAAGACAAAGTATCAATATCAACCTACCACTCCTCAACAGCCCTTCCACTCAATAAGCCTAGATGTGGTTGGTCCTCTACCCCAAACTATTGGTTGAAATCGATATATATTGGTAAGATTGATCACTATACCAAATGGGCCAAGGCTGTGGCTCTTCCAGCTCAGACATCCAAAGCCACTGCCACCTTCCTCCATCAAAATATTTAAACCTGGCATGGTTGCCCAGGTTCTTCTCTATGATAATGGAAAAAATTTGCCTTCAGAGTGGTGAAGATCATTGCTACCTCCATGGGCATGCAAAAGCTCTTTTCTGCTCCCAATAACCTCTCGACCAATAGTACTTTGGGAAGAGCCAATGGGACCTTGATCTCTATATTACAGAAAGTGGCCACTTCAGACCCCCTTCACTGGGATTTGTGCTTACCAAGTGCCCTCATGGCCTACTGTATCAGTTACCACCAAATCCTTAAAATGTATTTTTATGAGTGCTGTATGGACAGAAACCTGAAGTGCTGCCATTGTTAGCCAAAGATTTTTTCTTTAGGACTTGTCAGACAATTGCCGCCTTAACTTTGGCAAAATCATGTTTTGGGAAGAATATCGATTTAAAAATATGATTGGGCTTACATGTCTGATTCATAATAATATTATTTCACATGAAAATAACAACAATATCGTTTCTTTCTGAGAGTAACTTTTGAAAGATTGTAATAAAAAAGTAAACAATATTTGAACCTACACCTACCTCCTACCTCCCCATTCAATCCTGAATGACCTCAGATTCTCTGCTGGCTGCTCCCATGTGGGGCAGCAGCAAAACCCCATCCAGCGTTTTCCGTTTGACAAGAATATGCTCAGACTGGTTTGCCAGTCTCATCAAATCCTTGGGTCAGTTCATTCCGCCAAAGGATCTCAACATCTACCTTGCACATGCCCAGGCCATGCCTTGCAGCCCACTTGTTCTCCACCACTCCAAGCTGCATTTTGGCCTTCAGGTCAAATATAGGAAGTTGTTCCCATGCACAGAGAAAGCCATTATTGACATGGCTTAGGCAGTGATGCTTCCGGTTGGTTATATCAATTTATGCCCTTATAAAGGGTATTTTGATCTTGACTTCACATGCAAAGCTGACGCCGCCACTGTGGCCACCATACCCCTGGTTTTCCAGGGCACCTTTATTCCCACAACGCAAACCTGGCTCCCCACTGACACCACTATAGTGGTTCAGTTTGTGGTGTTGCCCACTCACCTTCCCCCTGCGGTGCTCCATCAGGGGCTTATGGAAGGCTTGGCCATGTATGGCCTCAACCCCATCCTTCAGTTTGTGGTCCCCAATAGGGCCGCTTGACTCACTGGGCCTCGGGCATTCACCACAATTACCCAAATTTCAACAAAATTGCTTGGTCAATTCCCCTTGAGCCATCATTCCTTTGGCACCCAACTACCCGTTCTGGGCCTGTGTCAAAGGCAGTTGGATTATCTGTCCATTATGCTTTGAGTTGAATCACTCAAAGCATTAATGCCCCTATCTTGCTGCATCTGCAGGAACTACGTTGCCTCCAACTGGCCCCAATACGCCACACACCCCACTGCCTTTCTGGTATGGGGTACAATTCTTTTCCCCCTCCCCCAAAACCTGCAGCTGATTCAGAACATGTAAATGCCAGTCAGGGCCTTCCTCAGTATAGTGCCACATGTGCTTCAACCAATCAGGAGACAGATTTGATAACAGTTCAGTCCCACGTTATTCCTCAATTGACAGACATAGCCCATAAATCCACCAACCCTGATTTCGAATACAATTTGAACCAATGACCACACTGGAGAAACCATTGAAGTGGGAAATGCTATTGAAGAATCAGATATCCACATCAAAGAATTTATCCAGGTACAGCGCCCCATTGATTTCCCTCGGCGTTTTTAAAGCCCCTGGCCAGACGCCAATGTGTTCCGCCCTACCCACCAGCTTGCTGAAGCAGCAGCTGAGCACCCAGATAATGCTAACATCCATGAGTTTGCTGCCAAGTCAGTGGTGATACTAGCCAAGGGTACCCTCCTCCCATTATTGCCCCAACTTTGTCCCCACAGGGCAAACGTGACATCCTCAACCTCCACAAACAAACAACGGCCACCATGCAGAAAATGGCTGTTGCTTTGAAATGCAAGTCAAAAGCCACCTGCACCACTGCTGCTTTGTTATAACAGTTTCCTTCCATCCACCTACATGTGGAACGATGCTTATCCAAGTATATAGTGCATTTTTGCTGCAGGCAATTACCATGACCAGCCAATCATCAGAGATCTCAACCCACATGTCACTGATTACCCCACACCATTGCTCTCTGCCAAAACCGCACTCTTTCCTATGAGGAGGAGCTCAATACTGAGGATGAGCTCCCCAATCCCCTTTCCCCTTCCACCATGGTGGGATAAGCGGCTCACCGCTGTTCCATCTGGTCAGTCGGTCTATCATTTTGTGTGTGCTTCGCCACTCTTTTAGGGCGTTTATCTCATGTTTTCAGTTCTCTTATTTGGTGTTTCTGTTTTGGTACTGTCCATCCCCTGGTCATTTTACCTCAAATAGATTCGAAAATAACAATATCAGCTAAAAGACCCTGGCTGATTCTTGGTGAAAACCAGCGAATTGGAGCAACACTTTGACACCTGCTAAATGGGTATTATTTATAAACCTAGCAGTTGGATTACTCTGACCACTCAGCATATTGCAGGGCGCCCATCAAATGGATCTCGCCATGCCACAGCCAGTTCCAATTCAACATCTAAGTGGGCACCCCCCTTTTATAGGCACGGCGGAGGTCCCCCAAGGTTCTATTATTTTAGCAGACAGTGATTAGTTGAATTACATCAAAATATTACCACATGGGTACGTTCTGCCTAACCATACCGTCCCATTAGTTGTTTCGCCTAAGTGACCCCAATTTCCTGAGCTCCAATAGGGTGATTTAATTTATTACCTATTTTAGATGCTACCAAGCTATTCCACACATCTATTTTGTATTTCCCTCGACCCTTATTACAATTTAAATACGTGTTGGTACAATATAAGAGCGAATAAGTTTTTTTGCTTCCCACGTTTACATTAATAAAAATTCAAAATCCTAACTTTTATTTTTATTAGTGTTTTCACCTTTAAATTAATAAAAATATTGTGGAAACCAGCGGCGGTTTAGCACCAGCAAGCACACAATTAGCTGGTTTCTTACAAATTGGTGCTCATTACAGGGGCTACCCTGTAAACCACCAAAATTTTTCAAAATGGAGGCTTTAAACGTGAGTAACCCTCCAACTTTTCCTCTTTAAAAAGAATTACATTTAGTTGCCCTGGAAAAGCAACTAGCAAGTGCTCTATCCCATCTCAAAGATCTTGAGCAGCGCCCATTCAACCCCCTCTTAAAGAGAAGTATACCCCTGGTGAAGGGAGCATTGCTTCCTTTAAGTATGTTTAAGAAGCTACCATGTATGGCGCAACAGATATGCAAAAAGTTCAATATATCCTTCCTTGCTTAAATCACAAAGCCCAAGAGATGATAGTTCCTTACTTGGACACTATGAATACCTGGGCAGAGGTGAAAGAGCTCTTTTGGATGAACTTGGATCAAAGCAGAATCTACACAGGCTAAACATGACGTTATGTGCCTCTGCATGTATGAGAGTGAATCAACCGTTACCTTTGCTGAGAAATTTTACTTCACTGCGCAAAGGTTGTCAATGGCCTAACATTCTAACCCTTGATGATGCTATTGCAGCCATGTTAACTGGGTTACCCTCTCACCCCTCTCTAGCCAGGCATATCATCTCAGTGAAACGTCACTTCAAACATATCTGTGATATAAAAGAGGCTCTTTTAGACGTTGCCGATTTCCATACCCATGCACCAACAGATGAAGCTGAGGTGAAACCTCCATCTCTAACCATTGAGGAGCTTCTGAATGTGGAACAGTTGGGAGTGAGAATACCTGTGCCTATCCTCCCTGAAAACTTGCCTCCTCAGTGCGACTTAAAAATGATATCACCCCCTATGTAAATTGGAGCCTTGTAAAGTAGTTAATACTATACTATTACATAAGCTTACTAAAGCCTCTGTGCCTTCTCCCAGCCATGCTGGTAGTTGCGTGCCCTAAGAATAACCCCTTGTAACAATAAAGAGCTTGCTGAAAAGACAAATGGTCAGAAGATAGCTAACCAGCCTCATGTTGCCGTCTCCCCTACCTCAGTTGCAACCTTGCCAGTTGTTAAGAATACCCTAGAGGATGAACCTGAGGGGGTTATGATGACGTTGGTTACTACATATTGGGAGCCCCCCATGGAAGTAGAAGTGCCTGATCATTTGAACGATGGAGGAGTAGATGAGACCACCATACCTGAGGAAACGTACCTCAGACAAATTCTAGGGTGTCCAAAAGTTATTGACACTGTCAGTGGTGGAGATCAATTCTTAGCTGGCTTGATTCGACCTCTTCAGTGGGTACATCCCATGAAAAACATTTTTGATAAATACCCCAGGACTGCTCAAAAATTAATCTCCACCTTCTGGATCAAGGAGTTCTTAGCTTTGTCGCCTAATTTTTGGAGGAACACTCAATAAAGTTGAAGTGGTCATTCAAAAAGTCTGAATAATGGCCATCCTGGACACTGGCTCCCCAGTTAACGTGATCTCCACTAAGCTTATAAAAAAGGTAAAGCTAGCGCCTGACTTGGAGTACAATGAAGAATTTGGAACTGAAGGCCTAAACAATACCCAGGCTATTGGGGCATACTGTTCCCTTCCTATTCGAATTGGAAAGCTGATCTTATAGGCCCCTGCTGTGGCCTTGACAACAATGCATATGATATGATCATTAATACCCAATTTATGAAGAGTATGAGGGAGTAATTAATATGAAGCATTGTTTCCACTTGTTACTCAACTATGAAGTACATCTAGTCTTATCCAATAAAGAACCCAGCAAGCATGAATACTCTTGCCTTGTTGAATACCCCTTTTCAGCTATGACTTTACCTTATTCCATCTCTGGACGCAACACTAAGAAATTACCTGACTCAGTGGATGTGAGGGACAGTATCACTTTATATGCTAAAGATGAGGTATTAATTAAGCCTGGTAAACAACGCTTGGTTGACACTAAAATCACACTTCAAATCCCCCACCACTGCATGTTGCATATTATAAGTCTTGAGGGCGTTAGCCCCTTGGAACCTTGGGTACTGCCTGGGTACGAGACACAGCCTACCAAAGGCCTGTTACCCTTCTTCTGGGAAGCTTCACCGGCAAGGACATGATTATAAGAAAACACCAGGAGATTAGCAGAGGCTTCCTAATTCCAGTGGAGGACATTGAACGTATCCACTCCATTAGCTCTATGGATGATTTGGGCTTGCCCATGGATAACCTGGTGTGTACCCTGCCCAATGTTCATATTTCGGATGATTTGACTCCAGGTGAACTAGAAAAGTTCATACTTTACTAGACGTTTATAGCGACATATTCTCCAAATAATATAATGACTATGGCCACATGAAGGGGTGGTGCCACTCCATTGATATGGGTGATGCTCGTCCTATTAAATCTAAACCTTACTGTAAGTCAAAGGTGGAAGGACAGCAGATGAGGACGGAGCTACAGCAGTTACTAGACGCGGGGTTATTAGTTCCTTCACTAAGTCCTTGGTCTTCCGCCCTGTTGCTAATTAAAAAGAAAACAGAGGTCATTGGATAGCCATTGAATACTACAAGTTAAATAATCTTAAAAAAAAGGATAGCTATCCTATCCCCCACATTGATGACGCCCTGGCCCAACTCTCTGGCTCTAACTTCTTTTCCGCCATGGACTTGGCTAGTGGCTATTGGCAAATGGACCTTTATCCTCAGGATCAGGAGAAATGTGCTCTTATTTGAAATGAGGGTTACTTCAGACCCGATTACCTCAAGGGTTTTATAATGCACCTGCATATTTTCAGCGTGCAATGGATCACGTTTTACAGGACCTTGAGTTAACCTGTCATTGTTTAGCTTGATGACATGACAGTGTTCTCAAGAACCTTCAACGAACATCTTGATCACTTGAAGGAGAAGTTTCAATGCTTATGTAAGTCTAATATTAAATTGAAACCCCCAAAGAGTACCTTCTTTCAAAGGAAATTGGATTTCCTTGGACACTCCATTTCTTGAGAAGGAATCCATCCCATGCAAGATAAGGTTGTTGAAATTTCAAAAATGCCTTCCCCTAAGAATCTATGGGATATTCAGATATTTCTAGGGAAGTTGTGGTACTACCATCAGTTTATCCCCAAATTCACCCAGCTCAGCGAACCCCTCATTCGCCTATCGACTAAGAACACCCCTTTCTATTGGGGTGCTTAACAGAAGGCCACTTTTAAGATGGTGAAACAACTGCTACAACAACGTCCTATACTGAGGCATCCCAATTACAATAAACCGCTTATCTTGTTTACTGACGCTTCAGACTATGCCGTTGGGTTAATCTTAGTCAAACTAGATGAAGATGGTGTATATCGTCCAGTATTGTATTTCAGTAAGATGCTGTCAAAAAATGGGACGCAATTATAATGTAACTCAGAATAAATGCCTTGCCATTCTGTTAGCTGTGAAGCACTACCGCCCTTTTTTATATGGAAAATCCTTCACTGTGGTTATGGACCATGCTTCCCTATAATGGTTACAGAACATGAAGGATCCTACTGTCCAGTTAGCTCGTTGGGCTCTAAAGCTCTAGCATTATGACATGAAGATTGAGCACCATGCTGGAACCCATTACATGAATGTTGATGGGTTAACTTGGCTTCCAGTCATTCATTTGGATAATAGCGAGGCAGAAAGGTTATATGATTTTTTAATAACCCCCAAGGATTGGGAGGATGAGGATGATCCCATAAAGAAAATGTTAGCCCTGCACTCTCGCAACACTAAGGTGGATAGTGGGAAATTATAAATGTAGGTGGGGGCAAAGTGGTTGCCTTACCTTCGGCCCTTGGAACGTGTGCCTGCTATCCTGGAAGCTCACTACACCCTAGGTCATGGAGGAGCAAAAATACCTACGAGTGGATTAAGGATTGGTACTATTGGGAAGGGATTAAGGAACCATTTTTGAAGTCTTGGATGCCTGTCTCACATGTAAAAAGCATTCCAGTTTTAAGACTAGATACCAATATCAACCAACTACCTCTCAACAACCGTTTCACACCATCAGCCTGGACGTAGTAGGTCCTCTCCCTCAGACAATGAGTGGAAACAGGTTTATCCTAGTTGGCATTGACAACATCAATAAGTGGGTGTAAGCCATAGCTCTTCCTGCAAAAACAGCCAAGGCCACCGCCACCTTTTTACACCAATACATCTTCACTCGTCATGGCTTTCCCCAAGTACTACTCTGCAACAATGGTAAGAACTTCACCTCCAGAGCAGTCAAAATACTGGCCACTTTCATGGGAGCTCAACAACTTTTCTCAGCTATATATATAATCCCTCCACCAATGGGACTATGGAAAGAGCAAATGGAACCTTGGCTTACATTTTACGAAAAATGGCCTTCTCTGATCCTCTTCACTGGGATCGATACCTACCCAGTGCTCTTATGGCATACCAGATTAGCTATCACTGGGTCTTAAAGATGTCTCCTTCTGTGTCTTGTATGGGCGGACCAAGGAATACTTGCCCTTTTAGCTAATAATGTCTACTCTAGTGGTGCGGAACCTGAAAAACCATGAGAAGACTAGCTCACCTTATCATTCAGCTTCAATCTGAGGCTATGAAAAACCTAGCTAAACGGTCACTTAGTAAATACAAGCTGTCAATGAGCTTTGGGCTCACCTGCCTTAATTTCAAGTGTCTGATATGGTCTTATATTGCCATAGATGCATCACTCTGAGAAACAGCAAGCTTGGATCAATTTGGGAGGGACCGTTCACCATCACTTACAAGAGAGGAAACGAGTAATCTATCAAATCTTTAGTTACAGGTATTACCATTAATAAGGTACATGGCCATTTACAAGGGCCCTTTTCTCCCTCCAACATTCTTGAGGGGGTGATGTCAGACAATCTCCACCTTGACTTCAACAAAAAATGTTTTTGGGGAAGAACAACCCTGATTTAACAAATATGATTGGAAATTCCATGTCCAATCTCATATTAATATTATTTTGTATGAAAATAATGACAATATCAGAGGGGGTGAAAGGCGAGTCAGTAGGGCGTACAGCTACCAACCTGAAGGTTGCGGGTTCAATTCCCACCCTTTGCACATCAATTGGGGTACCAGCTAAAGGAAGCTATTGGCGGTTAGTAGGTCTAATAACACGAAAACTTTACCCATGATGTAACCAGAAAAATTTGAGTCCCAATCAAGGGGTGGAAAACTTTCTTTGATGGAGTTGACCCTGTTCAGGTTTCATGTTGTTTCTTTCTTTCATTTCTTTCTTTTGGTAATGCCTGTCCCCTGGTCAGCTTGCCTCGGTTAAATAATGACAATATCAGCCAAAAGACCCTGGCCAATTCTCAGTGGAACTCCACGATTTGGAGCAACACTTTGCCACCTACTAAATGGGTTATTAATTCTAAACCTAGCAATCAGATTACTCTGACCATGTGGCATATTCTGGGGCACCCATCAAATGGTCCTCTCCCTGCCACGGCCAGTTCCAATTCAACACCTAAGTGGGCACCCCTTTTATAAGCGTGGTGGAGGTCCCCCAAGGTTCAATTATTTTAGTGGACAGTGATTGGTTAGGGTACATCAAATAATTACCACATGGATACGTTCTGCCTAACCATACTGTCCCATCAGTCATTTCACCTAAGTGACCCCAATTTCTGGAGCTCTGATAGGATGATTTACATATTACCTATTTTGGACGTTACCAAGCTAATCCACACACCTAATTTTGTATTTCACTTGACCCCCAATACAATTTAAATATGGAATGGTCTGATATTGAGAGGGTTTGTTTTTTCGCTTCCTACGTTTACATTAATAAAAATTCATAAACCCTAACTTTTATTTCTATTAATGTTTTAACCTTTAAATTAATAAAACCGTTGTGGAAACCAGCGGCGGTTTAGCACCAGTGAGCACTTAACTAGCTGGTTTCTTACAGGACTGACCCTGAGAAATCCATGAAGAAGTTGGCCCATCACATTATTTAGTTACAATCAGAGGCTATGACTAATTTGCCAAAACTGTCACAAATAAGAGGGTCATGCTGCTAATGAGCTCTACCCTCTACCTTCCTTCCAGTATCCAACTTGGTGTTGTACTATCATAGTTAAATCACTCCTAGAAGGAAGAAGCTTATGTCTATTTTTGGAAGGACTTTTTGTGCTCACTTACAAGCGAGGGAATGAGTATTCCATCAAATCTCTTGCTACAAAAGTCAATTTCAACCAAGTTATGGCCAACTCTTGCAGATTTATTCTCCCCTTACACACTTGAAGGGGGTGATTTCATACAATTACAAGTCTGATATTGCAGTAAGAGTGATTTGGGTTTTGATATTGATAAAATCGGCCAAAAGGCCCTGGGAAATTCTCAGTAGAACCCCTTAAATTGGGGTAACACTTTTATTAATCTTTTTAGACAAATAGCACAAGTTTAAGCAGTCATATTGAACTGACCATGTGGTAGAATTAGGGGAGTCTGTACGAGGTTTCTCTCTGGCCCACTTCAAGTTTACTTCACACACCTAGGCGGAAGCCTCCCCTTTTATATGGTTGGAGGGGGTCCTTCAATGTGCAAATATTTTCCCACCCATTAATTGGGTTAAATATATTGAATTTTACAAGACTTTTCTCTCTTGTTAAAAACACTTTTGCAAAAAATTCAATTCAAGTCTAGGTAAAGTTTAATAATCTCATCGAAGAGATTACTTGGCGCCCAATGTTGGGGAGCAAATTGGGACCATCTAGTACTAAAAAAAATGTTGGGGAGCAGTTAGGCGAGTAAAATTAAGGGCACAGGTGTTGGACCCACATCAACCAAATTCTGTAAACGCCCCAGAGAGTCCAGTGGAATATATATATTTATTAATAAAAAGCCAACGGTTACCATTTCCCCAGAAATTTTGGCCTGGAAAGTGCGCTGCAACCAGTCCATCAATATGCCACACTCCCAACCACTATCATCAGTGGAACATGGGATGCGTGTTTTCCTGGATATTCAGAAAATGGCACTTTAAGAAATGTTCTAAAGAGATGTATATACACACTTCCTGAATGCGGTGTACATCACATCCCACTTCATGCCATGCAGTTAACTGGATCTTGGCTTCAAAACAAAGAAAGCAGTGGACAAAGCTGCAAAAGTGCACGTAGTAGTAGACCTCCCAGACAGTCAGCGATTAGTAGAAATGAAGCGTACCCAATGGACTAAGTAGGACCAAATTTTGTGACCTTTAACTTCCTATCCACAATGGTTTAGCGCACCGTACTTGAGCACCACCTGAAGGCTGGGCTCACAATATACAGAGAAATACAATTCTTTGAAATGCAGCGCTTTACGCTGATGCCAAACCTGTGCACAGGTAAAGCGATTGCTGTTCTCACCCCGCTCATGGGGATAGCAGAGGATTTGACCCAGATCCCTCACACCACTTTTTTCATAATCAATGAGCAGAGCACTCATCCTTTCTGGGTCACCGTAGATAGCGCGCCTCCCATCTGCACGTTCTGTCACGCTTTTAGCCACAAGGCCCACACCTGCCCTGTCAAAGAGGGCGTGACTCAGAAAGAAATTATCTCATATGCAATGGGCGGTGAAGACACCCATTATGCACTGGCACTAGATACTGATGAAGCCTTCCCATGGGGAGCACAAGGATTTACATTCTTGTAAAAACAGTGTACCCACAAGAGCGGAAGAGGGTCAAACAGGCCCAAAAGGCAAAGCCAAGGAGGCAGCCAAGACCACGTCCGCCATCCCACCAGCCCAATTCCAGGAGGATGTTGAGACTTTCATGGCAAAAGCAGCTCATGAATCTCTCAAACAATCAGATTGGGACTCCCAAGATAATTGGGCCACCCAAGCTGAGTTCCCAATGGATAATTTGATTTCTCCCAACCAATGTGCCCAAGCATCAAATGGGTCCAAGTTGCTCACTGGCAATCCTGCTAAAATTCCACCTCCAAGCGATGGTGCACCACAACTGCATGCACCGCAAAAATCTTGTCCCACAGCGGAGAAAAAAGTGAAGGAAAAGGCCAAAGTGAACCCTACTGCTAAAGTTAACCATTCTGACGTATACTCTGTAGCATCAAATACCTGAGGCGCCAACAAGCGCCGTGAAAAAAAAGAGAAAGCTGAAGGGCTCAGGTGCCCTTCCCCTCACACCTAAGGTGCAATGTGGGGGAGCCTTTACTTTAGGGATGTGAACATCGCTGAACTCAAGGCCTCGCTGTACTGAGCTAGGAAACTGGGTTTTTTTAAAAAAATTACCTGTGGACATCCTGGCCATTCAGGAAACCCACTGTCCGCACGGTACTGAGGAATCATGGAATACCATGCCCCTCCCTTCCCTCTCCTTTTGGTCTGAGCACTGTGGGGTGCTAGTTTGGGTAAACAGTAATTTTAAATTTGTTTCATCAAACTCATACCTAAACAGCCGCATACTTGTTGTTACCTTTTTGTGGGACTATGGAGTGCATGTTATCATTAACATTTATGCCCCAACCTATGTGCAAGAACGTCAGGAATTTTTCTTGATGGTCAATTCCCTTCCTCTACCCTCAGCCTGTTCATTGTTGGAGACATGAACTGCTGGATGAACCCATCCACAGACCACTGGCCCTCATAGACTACATCCCCACAGGGGCACGTTGAACTTCACGTTCTCAAAACCCTAGGGTTGTTTGATACCTTGCCGCTACATGCTCCACTACTCACTAATATGTCGTGCCCCCACATACACAATGGCCAGTTAAGGTCCATGACCTGCATCGACCTTATCCTCACGCCACTCAAATTTCATGCCCAAATTTCCCACTTTACCACATCCATAATCAATTTCTCTGACCACAGGATGGTATTGATCTCCTTCCGCTTATCTAACTCAGCAGCCCAGGCACCATATTGGTGCAAACTTCACCCTGGCAAAATTTCGTCGCTAAGATTTTCTTTGTGGATAGAATCTTTGACCTCACTTCCGGTGTTTGTTTCACCATTATGTGCAGATCCAATTTCCACCTTGTCAACCTTCAAGGTGAGCACAATCCGCCAGGCTTGCCACCTCTACTTCCACTGGTCATGGGCCGCCTCAGCGATCATTTTGCGCACACTGGCAGAGTTGGACCACCTGGAGTCCAACATCCCCGCTGCAGGCTACAGCCTTGCTTGAGGTAGCAACTGGGTGGAAGTAACCACCCGCCTAAATGCACTGGTTAGACAACACAAGCATTAGGTTTGTGTTCAGTATAAAGCTTAACATGTTACAGTGGGTGACATGTGCTCCACTTACTTTTTTGAAGAACTTTGCACCGCGCCGAAGTTTGGCCTACACACAGGTGCAAAGGCCAGACCACTCCAAAGCGGATATGCCATCCAAATTGGCGATTGAAATACATAACTATTACTCTGAACTGTATTGATCTTATCCAATTCTGCCAGCTAAAATGGAAAATTTTCTTTAAAGTGCACACATCCTCACCGTTTCCTGATTCCTGGGGTTGATGAATTTGATCACTCAGGATGAACTCTGGTCTGCCGTTCATGGTGCACCATATAGGAAATGCCCAGGTCCAGACAGCATCTCTTATGAGTTCTATAATAAGTATTTTAAAGATTTATCATCCTTGCTGTATGCCTCTCTTAACCAATGGCTTATGGAAACGCGCCACCTGCCTGGTGGGCAAGAGGCTTTCACTTTTACATTATACAAAAAGGGGATAAGCTGGACTTGGCCAACTGGCGCCCCATTTCTTTCACTAACACAGACACAAAAATATTTACTAAAATTATGGCTAACCGTCTAGGGGGTTGCTGCCTCTGCTCTCATTTACCCCGAACAATTTGGTTTCATACCCAAAAGGTCAATTTGGGACAATATACACACCGTAGCCAATGTCTGTCAATCCACGGCTTCTGGAGCACTTGTACTTTTAGACCAGCAGAAGGCCTATGATAGAGTCAACTGGGAATATCTCAGAGCCTGCCTCCATAAGTTCCGCCTCCCCCCTCCCTTCATCAATTGGGTGATGTTACTAACGGAATCCGCCACAATGGCTGTGCGTGGCCCTGGCTTCCTTACGGATTTGGTCCGCCCTCAATGGGGACTGCGCCAAGGGGACTCACTTAGCCCACTCTTGTATAGCTTCAGCCTTGACCCACTTCTTCGAAATGTGAATGCCCACCTTACTGGTGTACATGTGCAAGGCCAGGCACCAGTCAAAATGTTGTTGTTTGCTAATTATTGTGTGGTTGGGGTGTCTAACAATCATGATGTACGCGCGCTTGAAGATGCTATACAGGTTTACTACAGGGTAAGTAATGCAGCACTCAACGCCTCCAAAACTGAAATCGTTCTCCTTGGTTAGTATCAAGCCCACTGGGCCCCAGCGCCCTGATTTCTACCCACCTCATCAGCTAGTGCCCGAGTTAGCTTGCCCTGCCCACCCAACGCCGCCCCGCTTGTGCTCCCTATTTGTGCCAAGCCCCACCGTTGGCCCTGTCCGCCATTTGGGGGTGTGGCTGGAGGCAGGCGGGTACGCCTCATTGTTGATGAAAACCATATCCTAGGCAACATGATGAAATGCATAGCTTCCCTCAGAGCCCGTCAGACCTCACTTACAGGCAGGGTAGTGCTAGCCAACTCTATGCTCCTCTCTAAAGTTTGGTTTGGGGCCCACGCCATTGCTTTTCCCCATTTTTCTTCAAGTCACTATACGCCCTTATGTAAGGGTGGCTTTGGTTGGGCCGCCCACCGCCGGTGCGCCTGGATGTCATGTTTGGCCCTCGCCATAGTGGTGGTATTGGTCTGCTCAACTTCATGACCCATGCTGCCTAAACCCTTGGCACCTGGATCGCAGCCATTATTAACCCTACAATCTCAGCCCAGCACTGGTCCCGCGTGGCCCTCTCCAACTTCTCCCACGCCCTGGGCCTCACCAATCCTTCCCACCCCCACTCTCTGTTGAAGTACCTTGCCTCACATTCTTCTGCAGCGGGCCCATATGGGACATCGCCCCACTTCAAAAGGATCCTCCTCTCCATGTGGAGCGCAGAGTGGAGAATTTGCATCTGTGGGCACACCGCCCAGAGGGGCGTCCCTCTCCTCGGTTCACCCATGAATTACAAGGACTTCCTATTCTGAACAGAGTGATACCCATGCGACCCCCTACCATGGCCAGGGTGGACTACCTGGACATGATGGACATCCCCTACCCCCTTGATACACAGAAAGCCATTTGAAAGTATGCCCACCACCCTCTTCTGCAGCTGCATATTTGTTTCATGTGTGGCGTTGCTTGAGATGGGTATACTATACTGCCAAACGCTTCAATGCTTTGCACTCATCCTGTGTCATATGTGGCCAGTATGAAATGCTGGTTTACCGCCTGGAAAAATGACCTCCATCTAAAGCGATATGGCGTGAGGTGCAACATCTGATTTTCCAGGATCAGGCACAGCACTTCAGCCTGTCTAAGGACATGTTTGCTTTATCCATGGCTTCCCCTCTTCCACCCTCCCTCTGTGCCTTGGTAGTTGCAATTGTTATGTGGACCATCCACACGATTGCCTTGGATGCCATCTCAGGCTCCACCCCCACTCTCTAAGAAGCTGTTTTCCAGTTCCAGTTGCACTTAGTGGACCACTTTCAAGCGTGGATGTTTGGGTACCTCCCACCACATCGCCATCAGTTGGTCTCATCCTGGTTGCTGGTTTGGTTCATCATTTTGGACCCCCTCCTCCATACATGCTCAATAGTGGCGCAAGCCCCTGCACACGTGACCCCCCTCCTTCTCTTGGCGTTCACACTGGCAACAGGAGATAGCCTTTGCTTCTCTGGGGTGCCCTCCTCTCGCTGAAGTTTTGGGTTTTTAGTGTCTTTTCAGAAGTGTTATCCCCTGGTCAGCCTTCCCCAAAAAATGTAAAATTTGTATTAAATCTTTGCCTAACAGACTAGTACTACCCAGTATCAACCCTGCATAAACCATTTAATTGTAACAAATTGAGACTCAAGAGCTTCAATAGGATAATTACACATAATCCCTAAATCAGACATTTCCATCCAGATCCAAACTATGAGCCTTGACACAATCAAATACTAAGCAGTAAAATTGTAATAGGGTTCACTTTTGATCCTCTTGTGGAACTGAATAAAAATTATAAAAACACAATCTTTGATTTTATCTCAAAAAGTATTAGTTTTTAACTTTAAATGGTCTCAGAATCTATTGAATCAATTATTCTGTTAGTGAGAATACTACTCCTCTTGCAGAAATATTGTTGAAATTAGGTGCAAAATGCACCAGCAAGCATAATAAAAAGCCTAAAATTAAAACATCCCTATGAAAGTACTATCATGTCAATTATGTAAATTGATATAAAATCTTATATTTATTAATTGTAATTTCATTAAATCTGAGAGTGAAATTAGGTTTATGTTGAAAAAACTTGATTTATCCAAGTGGGTCCCATAATGGGCTATAATAATATTATTTCATGACTATTATTAGATATGATAATTGGCATGTTTAGATTCAATCAAGGCAGTTTTGAGGTGAATCTTATTTAATAGAGTAATCATATAGAATGGGAAGTATCAAAGGATCCATCAATTGGAGTAATCTATCAGCATTAATTGTTTTCTCAATGGGTTTATTTTTGAGTCAACCATCAAAATCTAAACTACTACCTTTGATTAGAATTTAAACCATGAGTTTCCCAATTTTTTCTTCAATATCTGTAAGCAGTATCTCTCCACCTTAATGAAATATTAACACTGCTTTTAATCCCATACAACGTTGTCAGTTCAACCAATTGGAATAAAAATTACATATGCATATGTTCCTAGAATTATTTCAAGAGTCTGAATTGGATCATATCATCCTTGTGCCATCTGTCATTATGTCTATTTGGCCCTGTTTTTGTCACTCATCAGTTAGATTGGGCCAAATTGGTGCACTATTGAAGAAGAATCTGACTCTGAGTCACCTTTCTCCCTCAAAGTGGTAAAATATAAACCTTTACTAATTGATTGTTTTTCAATATATATATTTTTGTAATGTAAAATTTATTATTTTTTTCATTAACTACATATATATCATCTACTGTTTTTACATAAGGTTATATGTTTATTTATTTATTAATTTTTTATTTCAATTAAACTTTGTATGTATTATCTTCCTATATATTGTTTTTTCTCTAATTGCCTTCTTTTTAAATCTTCTTATGAATTTTATATGGACTTAATTTATAGATGTAAAGGGTGCTTAGATGAGCGGGTAAAACTGCTTCCACCCCTAGTGCAGGTTTTGAGTTCGAAACCTGTACTGGCTGGGAAAATTTTCAGTGTGGTATTTTTGTCCCAAGGTCGACCCACCTCGAGTAAAACTTTTTTTATTTATAGATATAGCCTGTTTTAATCTCTTTGATTGTGTAAACAAACCTTGATGTCTTCTCAATGATCACAAATAGCCTACCTAAATGCGATTTAACTTCTGTAATTGCCCAAACTGTGCATATTGCAGATTAGTACCTCATTGTCAACTACAAATTTGGTCCAAATTGTATCAATCTTTAATATCCTTTTCATCTCAGCCTTTTTAACAGCAAAAGTGTTATCAAAGTCTTGAGCTGCAGCTTGATTAAAGTATCTGCAAGCTTCTCAACATATTGGTGGTAACTTTTCTCCTCAGGTTCTTCTAAGACTGAATATAGCAGTGATTGTAGGGCCTGATGACTTCCATATAGAACTTGGAAAGGCGACATCTTAGTGGTAGAGTGATATGATATGTTGTAGGTGAACCCGCTGAGCTTCAAAAATGCTCCATCCAGATGGCTTGTCAGAGGGTAGCTTCTGAGCAATGTTTACAAGCGTCCAATTTACACACTCTACTGTTCCATTTGTCTCAGGATGGCAGGGAGCAGAGAGTACACATCTCACTTCCATTAATTGGTTGAGCTTCATGATAACGTTGGCAGTAAAATTGGTTCCATTATTGGTCAGGATAACCTATGGACAACCATGTTTTCTAAATGACACTTTTTAAGAATAAACTTGACCGTCAATGCTGCTCCTACTTCCCAAATAGCCTTGGCTTCAGCCCACTTAGTCAAGTGGTCAATAGCCAATATGATATACTTGACTTTGTAGTTGCTAGTAGGAATTGTCTTGACAACATCTATGGATAAAGTATACCAGGAAAATTTTGGGCTGAACGAGCTGGTAAGTTCTTCTCTTTTTTAACAGGTTTTCGCATTGGCATTCAGCGCAACACTCCATTGTCTACTAATATCAAAGTGCATTGACTCTCAGTAGTGATATCTTTTTCAGATGTCCTTCATTTTCTTGAATCTACCTTGTCCTATGGCCTTATAAGCAGCCAAATTTAGATTGGTTTGTGCCAAAGGTCTCAGAAAAATGACCTTCTTTTTTTAAGCATGTTGTACAATGTCCCATTTCTACCAAAGTGTCTTTTTGTAGCTCTGAGAGCAATTTTTGGACAGATTTGGGATCTTATTTGAATCCACACCGATCACTTTTTTAAACAGCTCATCTGCGGCCAAACTAACAGTGGCAATTGTAGGTAAACGGGACAAACAGTATACATTTTGGTGCATCACTCCTGTACAATGCTTGATCGTGTAATTATAGTCTTGAAGCTTTAATGCCCAGCATGCTAATTGACCTTCAGGTTCCTTCAAGTTGTTCAGCCATCCTAGGGACAATTGCTCTTTTACAACCTTAGTGTGTGCCATGTAGATAAACCCAAAAATGCTTATATGCATATATGACTTCCAGGCATTCCCATTCCATCAACGTTTAGTTCTGCTTGTGAACGTTTAAGGTCTAACTAACAAAAGCGACTGAATTCCTTGCTGTCTTCCCCTATTTGAGACAACAAGGCATTACTGCCATGAGTGGGCATAGGTTTGAACAATAAACTCGCGTTTAAAGTCCAGGTATTGCAGAACTGGAGCCGTTAATAGGTTGATCAAAGCTATTCAAATGCCTCTTGATTAGTGTGGGAATCCATCTTATTTGTTGCTCTCTGGTGCCTGGTCGCTGCTGGATCCCAAACTCGATATACATAATTAGGATAAGAAAAACACTAATAATCAAAAAACTGGGTTTTATATGTTTTATTAGCGTTTCACACGGAGAGAAAAAAAACTCTGCCAATATCTTACCATTCAGTATAAAAATATTATTGAGGGTTTAAGAAATTTCAATGATAAATTTAGAATAGCTTAGTATGTTCTGAATTAGGAAATATGTGAATTTGGCCTATCAAAGCTCAAAAAACTGCTTCACCTTGGCTGAACAATGGATGGGGAATCATTTTTAGGCAAGATGTACCTATAGGGTAATGATTTAATAAATTTCAGCCAATCCACATTCACTAAAATTAATGCACCTTGGGTGACCTCCAATAAGCCTATAAAAGGGGGTGGTCCTTGCTTAGGTATTTGCTTTGAGATGGGCGTGACCAGTGATAAACTAAGATTGACTCCCTAGGTTCCCTCACATGGTCAGGGCTTTTCAATTTCCTGACTTTGTGCTAAATGCCCATATGGTATTTGTAAAAGTGTTACCCTAATTTGTGGGGTTTCACCGAGAATTGGCCAGGGTCTTTTGGCTGATAAAATCATTAGTATTATTTAAATCGCTTGTATCATATTGAAAACTTGTATACGTCCAGCATTCCCCTTTTTGGACAATTTTGACCCAAAACATTATAATTTGAATCTGGGAGGGCAAATGTCCAACAATTGGACCAATTCCAGTAAAATGCGATCTTGTCCTCAAGTAGATGAAATAATGGCTCTCCAATTAGTGCAAAATTGGCAATGAATCAGTGGTAATCACCAAATCATGCTCAGGAAAACTTGTATATTGCGCTTGAATTTAGGACGTTTCATCTTTGATATTGCGTCTAGTTTAGACAGCTGTGGTCAGAATCCTTCTTTGTTTATAAAAACCCCAAGGTATTCCAAATGTTCTTTGGAAAATTGCCGCTTCCTGGGTTTGGTTTACAAATTAGCAGCCGCTAGTCTCTTGAAGACCTTCTTTAAATGTTCCAGATGATCATTGAAGGTTATCAGAAGATGTTTATGTCATCCAGGTAAACCAACACACAAGGCAGCTTTAGATACCTCAGGATTGTGTCCATTGCTCTATAAAACGTAGATGGAGAATTAAATAGTTCTTGTGGCATTATTGGTAGCTGGAATAGACCCTCCTGAGTTATAATGGCACTTTTTTGTACTCCTCTTAGGGCATATTAATCTTTCAGCATCCGCTTATTAGGTCTATAGTGGAGAAATATATCACGCCTCCAAGTTGCTTTAAGGCGTTGTCAATCTGTGGAAGAGGATAAGAATCTTTCTTAGTGATGTTACTTAGCTTTTGATAGTCAATGACAACCCAATTGCTCCCATCCTTCTTTTTTACTATTATAATTGGGGCTTGCCAAGGGCTCTTTGATGGGGCCAACATGCAACAGTCCAGGAGTTCTTTAATCTCTTTTTTTTAACTTTCTTCTTCTGCTTTTGAGAGTCTTATCAAGTTTTTTTTCACTCAAAATCACTTTTGAGCGAATTAAAAAAACAGTTAATTTTCCACTGCCGCCCCACCACATCTGTTTCTAATTTACATACTCAAATCCACCACCTGATGCCCCAGTGTGGGGCAGCGGTGCTCCACCCACTAGCATTTACTGCCCAACAGGCAAACACATTGGATTGGCTCGTTCAGATCACCAGATACATCTGGCTGATTTGTCCATCCAAGAGACTTAACACTACGCCTCACATGAGTCCACTCAACCCTCCCCTCAGCCCCTAGCCCTACCTCAATCCACTATCCACTTTTGCCTCTGCTTCAAGTATGGACATCTCGCCCCATATGCTGACAAAGCAATTATTGAGCTGGCATCAGCCACCTTCACACCAGCAGGATTTATTGACTTCCGCCCTTACAAGGGCTATTTTAATATTGGATTACCAACTGAAGAGGACGCAGCCGTTGCAGCACCAATGCCCTTAATATACAAAAATACATCCATTACTACCACCCATACCCGCCTCCTCAATGATACCACACTTGTGGAGACCTTTGTGAACATCTCCTAACACCTTCCCCCTCAAACACTATATGAGGTGTTGATATCAGGGCTGTCTACTTATGGTAAAGACCCTATCCTCCATTTCATTGTTTCAAGTGGTGCTGAGCGTCTAGAGGCACCTTGGGCAATGGCCACCATTACCCCCCACCAGTTTGCATGGCCCAGCACATCCCACCGTGTGGCTAAAACTCATCCACACCTGACCATTTTTTGGGCTCAAATCAACAACAGCTGCACAGTTTTCCACCTCTGCCATGAATTGGACCATACCAAAAAGGCATGTCAAAAATAATCTAAACCCTGCAAATACGGCCAACCCCACCCAGGGGGCCACACCAACAGTTTATGAGTGTGTATTTTAACTGCCCCACCCCCCAAGTTGTGCGCTTGATGAACCAGCAGCAAAATCTAGCAACCCAGATCCAAGATGGCCAATCTCTACCCATGCCAACCAATTAGGTGCAGGTTAGGACCCATATTTAACACAAAAATTTTCCCGCCCCAAAACTTACCCAACCACAGCCACCTATTTCCAAATTAATCCAAGTCAACCAAAATTTACTGGAACTTATTGGATGAAGCGACCAAATCTGGTGAATTTGTTCCACCTCCAAATAAACCAATCGATTTAGAACCTTTTGTGAATTCAGACCTTGATGCCCCATTCCCGCCAAAACAATATGTCACTAAACTTAATTTTATCTCATACCAAAGCAACCACCAGCTTGCTGAGGCCGTGGTGGCCTCATTCAAAAATCGTCATCTTCACAAAGCCATGACAAAATATGTCACTGAATTTAAAAAAGGTCTGCACGTCCCTTGTTCCACTCCAATTTCCTCCTACTGCTAAAGTGGAAATCCAACTCCTCCATGCAACTGCCACCACTGCTGTCAAACACTTCATTTATTTGCAGATTTTTCCCCATCCACACATATCACCAGAGCAAACATTGCAAAATTATCTCAGCTTCCTGATACCTGCATCCTAACCAAAAACCATGTTGCCAAACTCATAGAGTCCTTTATCCAGGACCAAATTGTCAAATGCACGGCTATCTACTTCACCTTGACCCCCATTCTGCAGATGCCCCAACCCCCCTGCTATCAGCATTATCCCGCCTCTTCAATGCCAAACCTGATGATGATGATCCTCCTGATCCCCCCACTCCTCCGTCATTGTGGGATAAGCGGCTCGCTGCTGTGCCACCTGGTAGGTGTTTTTTGTTACTTTTGTGTTTTCTGGTGCTCGTTTAGGGCACTAAGTTCATCTTTTTGGTTGGTTTAGTTCAAAAGTTTCTGTTGGGTATTGTCCATCCCCCAGTCAGCTTGCCTTGGTTAAATAAAAATTAGGGAGCAGATAATCATGGCATGCCCATCACATTCCCAAACCAAATTCTCTCAATGATTTTTGTTTTTGACTCTTTCCTATGCGTGAGCTTGAAAAAACACCACAACCAGAGAAGATACCACAGGTTAGGGTAACACAAGAACTAGTGCAGCCACCTGTTGATTCACATTTCTTTTATAAAGTCAATACCCTCACTAGAGGTTAGTGCATATTTTTTTCTCTCCCCTTCCCTAGTTTTTAGTAAATGTTTTCTCTTTCAGATTTTTTCAAGTTTACCATTTTTGGAAAGAATTCTGGCATCATGGCGCGCTTTGCGGTCAACGTTCCCTCACTAAAATGATTGCCTTCTTATCAAATAGAAGGATTTTTAAATTCACTTGCTTCTTGTTGCTTGGTGCCTCAGGTGGTTTAATGGTAAATGTGTAGTGCACAACATTGCATACTTAAGCTCCCTAGCGCCTCACAGGAGCCATATGAATTGGGTATCAAATGAGGATGTGCATTCTGGATTTAGGAGAAAAGACACTCTGAGTTCCAAGCAATATATGAGAAAATTATCCAGGTTGGGATAGGCATGTGGAAAGGAGGTGTACAAAGAAAAAGCTGTCTGATGAGCCACGAAAGTGCCTCAATGATGACTCATCACAGGACCAAGCTCGCCCATAAGGGAGGAAAAGACCATATTATTTGAGCTTTAAAAGCCCCAAGGGGCTCCTAGTGTGGGCAATTATTGCGGGATGAAGGCCTTGGGTAAAGCCTTCCACCACACTAGGGCTATGCAAATCTAAGCATCACTTAATAATTTGGGCCTGATCGCGATTGGGAGTAGCTCACGCTACCCCCTAAACTAACATATGCCCGCCCTGTTTATATACTGGGCAGCTCGTCTGCACCGGCCAGGACAGGATATATGCCTCTCTTTCCCCTTGCGGGGGACAAGACCTGATGACCCCCAGGTTTAAGGCCCCTGAGGGGGAGAAGCCAAAGCCTTCACCTTTGTCACATGCATCCTTTTGATGGAGATGATGCTCTCCGGCCCCTTTTTGTCCAGGAAGCCTTGGAGTCATTTTGGATCAGCCTTAATTTTCTTGCATGATCCATTTCGCTACCAGCAGGCTCATGCTGACTGAACCAGCAGCTAGCCAAGCTTCAGGCCAACTCAGCAAACCGTGGCGTTTATTGTAGGCAGGTGCATCAAAGTGCAGCCAACCAGGATTGCCCCTCCCTTGTCCTGGGGTCCGCACCCACACATCCCTAGCTCATGGGAAGGCCGTTTGACAGGCACCCTGCCCATCTCATACTCCCCTTCCTGCCTGTATTCACCCCTCAGGGAGTGGTAGACACCTGAAAGAACAGGTGATCACAGTCATCACTACCATCCCGCACTTCTTTAAGGCCACTACAGGACCCAACCAACGTGCCTCTCTGGGTTCTGGTGTTAGCTACTCACCCATGTTTCCACAGGCTTTCCTTAGTTGCGCCATGCAGAGGCCCCAGCTTACCCTAATTAGCCCACCAAAAAAAGACCATATTCTCAATGAGCGACATCAACAGGAGCTAATGACCTAAGTCATTAGCATCCAGAGCCTGTAATGTGGCTTAAACCACAGAATGCATACAGTTGGCCAGTTATTTTTGAAGTTTAACCCAATGAGCAGAAGTAGTCTGAGGCCTTAGGTAATTCCCTAACCATCTGACTAGCACCCATTAAATAAAGCATGGCATTCAGTGGATTGAAAAACACTATAAATGACGTTTGCAGTTGGTGGAAGCATTAGACACTTTAAGATGTATGCAAGGAAATGTGTTCCCTTTTTAAATGAAGGCCCCCTACAATGATCTACACCCCAGTGCAAATTCATTACAAATTTCTAAAAGGAGCGCGCAAGACATTAGTTAGTTGACAAATTTAGGAGGAGCTCCTTCTGAGCCAAACCAGATTCAGCATCCACTAACAGCAGATTTTCTTCACCAAGGATGTCAGGAAAATTAGTCAGTGGAATTGGCCAGAGTCTGGAATGCCTCTGCCATGCCATACTCCAAAGAAAATATGAAGCAGGATGAGTGTGAGGTTGAATGTGGGAAGATGAAGACATCATGTAAAGAATGACAACTGAAGGCTATACCAAAAATAGTTCTTATTCAGCCAAGGGGGGGGGAAATGTCAGAATTTATATATGATAGGATGATAAGCCAAGTTATTGACTGGCAGATAATTGGCTGTCAAAAAGAAAGAAAAACAAATATTATTAATAATCTAATGGGATTTGATTGGGATTATCATTAATCGATCATACCTAGGGAAAAATGTGGAAATTATAATGTAATCTCTAATACTGAATAAAATATTGAGAAATTTAACACAGCTAAGCTAGCTATGCTTAGATTAACTATTGGAGTGACTGAAACCAGCATAAAGGTAGCGATGGCAAACCAAAAAGATGGTTCTTGGACTAAAAATGGTGTAAATCTCTGCTGGTATAAAAATAATGTAACAACTACCTGAGAGAACCAGCAGTGCGACTCTGTTAGTGTAGAGAATAGTGGAGAGTTAAGCCAACAGTGTGACACTGCTGAAGTAAAAATAGTGGGAGAACTTCATCAGTGTGATATGCTGGAGGAAGTAGAACATAGCTAGAATCCCTTAACATATCAGTAGTGAAACTCTACTGAAATTAAAGGAATTCATATAGATTTCAATTACTTTTATTTATATTATAATATTTGAGGGATAGAAGCGTCATAAAGCCTTAACATTGCATCATTGGTACTTAAATCTTGTTCAACCTTATGTCAGATTATTCATGGGTATAGGTACAAATCATCAGAAACTCAACACTATGAACAAGAAAACTATGATGAAGATTATAAACTGAGGAGTCAAAGGATGAATAAATAATTCAAACCCAGCAGAGGGGTAGTTGTTAATCCCCCAGAGGATTCAATAGACAACGAGTTTAAATTGCCAGTGAGTTGCCAATGAAAGTGTAAGGAGTGGAATAAAATGATGTTGTAATCCCATCAAGATTGGGATCCTTATTGCTGGAAACCACGCAAGTAAGGACAGCCAGACTTATGTAGGGGTCTTCCAAGGCGATTTTATCTTTGATAAACTTTTTGTGGATAACCACCTATTTCTGAATGGGGTCATCAAAGGAGGGTGACTCCAGTGTAATTTGAAAGAGAAATTCCACCTGCCAAAAGGGAGGACAGTTTGGGTGGAGGGTTAGGTTTTAGATGGCAACAAAGGATCCAGAGCTAAAAGAAAGTAATTGCTTTGAATCAAGTGATTAGACTTACTAGTCCCCTCTACTTTTGAGGATAAAATCGAGGGTTACTCTGTGGAATGCAGAGGTGTAAGGCCAGTGGTGAGGAATTCCCCCACCTATAACAGGGGTATCAGTCTCATATTCCAGTGTGTAACTGCCAATTTTAAACAATGCTATGGTAGCACAGTGGGGAATATCCAATGATCAGGCTGAAGGTGTTCATGATAGCTAGACTCTTAACTTGATAGGCCACAATGGGATCTGAGACTTGATCAGCGTCAGGTTTACCAAGATAGGTCCCCTGAAAGTGCCCAAATGAGATGGAGTTGTCAAGTTCCAAGATCTGAAGTTTCGTTTTACAATGAGGTTTGGAAGTGTAAATGCTGTGGGACAGCATGTACATGAGGGTAGAGAAGGACCCAGATAAGGGGGGGTCATTCCATAAGCCAAGGGCAGCACCAGTATTGTCCAAAGACTTGTGAAGAGGGCCATTTTAAACTGTTTCAGTGATTCTAGTTTTGAATGTATTTTTGGATAAGTTGTAAGTATTGGCATTGGTGAGTTTTCCTTGGTTTAAATGGACACAGGAGTTATAATCCTCAAATGTAGTAGAAGGGAACTCTCATGGCATGATAAAGGCTTCCAAAGTGTAAAGAGCTTCCAGGAGGATTCTATTGGTCTCACTAGAGGCAAGTAACCACTGGTGGCACCCCAGATATCTCTTTTTTTTAGTACTAGATGGTCCCAACCCAAGGGGGG
>JAKSZP010013806.1:0-43611 GCA_022478985.1 Massospora cicadina
AGGACAACTTTGGGTTTTGAACTTAACATCAAAATCTTCCTGAATAGAGCTACATCATAGCTCGACATCTAACAATAAATGGGGAATAAAAAATATATGATCATAAAAGATGACACCTCAATTTGGGATGTTGACAGGCCTCTCAATAGCACTAAGTATGCCCATAATTGGGATGTCTATGTTTAAGTGCTTAATTATCAATTTCATTAAATTGAACCCAACTTCTGCCTTAGTGCATTAAGATTAATGTACTAATTTAGGAGGTACAATTTAGTTAATGCCGTGGGACCACTTTGCACCCAAGTGTACCCATAATTAGCCATAATATAATATCATAGCTATTATTAGCTACAATAATCAGGCACCTCAAATGCAATTAGAGCAGTTATGAGGTGAATCTGATTTATCAATTATACAGATGAATTGGGAGAATCAAAGGATCCATCAATGGAAGTAATCTATCAGCATTGATGGTTTTCTCAAAGGGTTTATTTTTGAGTCAACCATCAAAATTTAACCGGTAGATGATACCATTTGGGATCATCCTCGAGCTACAAGTATGATTGCCTTTGATGGTGGGATTTGAACTCAATACAAAGGATAAATTAGTATACTTTTTGGGGATCTTCCCCAATATAAGGAAATAAACACTCCTTATGTCAGTCCAAACTTAATTCATATGATTAAAGGTTACTAATATGACCAAGTATAAGAAGTTGAAGAAACCCTGAATAGCAAATCAGTATAGGTTTGTCTTGAAAGCGCCTGGCATTTTTCCCCAATGAATAATACCTGATTTCCCCTAGATATTGGTTAAAAAGATAAAATAGAACGTTTTTTTAGCAGTACCTTAAGTTTTTACTACCATTATAGTAATTTTTTAGGATTTCACTAGAAAATAGAGCTTCTCTTTATTTTCATCTAGCATACAAAAGATACAAAAATCCTTACAGGTGGTGGCTTCAGTTAACCTGTACTTTTCCTAGACCACTGGAGGTTTTCCCAGTGTCCCATGACACATGCCAAAAGTAATTTTAAACACGTATCTCAACATATCCTTGTGGAATCCTATAGGTGCAGGACACTGGTCTATCATTGGATTAGTATAGCAGTTCATGCTGCAAACCACAAATTTGTTGGGGTGGTGAAGTAATGGAATTAAATTTTAAAATTCATTTGTTCCAGTTTTCTGTTTAAGACCATACACATGCCACAGTATGAACTTTGTCGCCCATGAGATATTTTCAACTTTTACATTGTTGCTTAAATCAGTAATTATATTTGCTAATTTAGGTTCCAGATTTTCTACATATAACCACCACACAGTGACTTGACCAAGTTGACTGTGTTGAAAGGAGCTCTTTGGACCAAGTCTTGTCTTTTCCTTAAAAACAGATGGTTTCCTTTATATTTAAGACTTCTACTGTGGGTTGTACAGGAAGTATAATGTCAGAATTTTTACCAAATGAATTCCTCCAATGATTAAGCGATATTTTGGATGAAATATACCAATCATGGCGGAATGGCTTATTGAATAGTTTTGTATGCTTCAATGATTGCGTGGTGAGTTGCTCCCCAATTTAGGTCGAGTCAAATCCATATTCTGCCAAGTTGGGACGTTAGGATTGAGGGAGGTCAATCTATGAACCCAAATTAATATAAATAAAACCAAAGACTAGTATGGATGATGATATTATATTAATTAAGTAATGTCAGCGGAACCTAAATTATTGTGTTTGAGGTGTCCAGGGTTGTTTCCTGCACCTAATATATATTAATTCAGCTGTCACCTGAGAAAGGTGATTCCCTGGACAATTAAAAAAAGAGTTGAATTGAGTTATTGTCAGAAGAAAAGATTTACCAAGATACCCAAGAAACTGAAGATGTTTCAAGAGCATAATTACTAAGTCAATTCCAATTTGTTATTTATTTATATAATATTTTATTTGGGTTACTAGCGACTGAAGGCTCAGGATGAATCTAAAGCTAATATTTGGACATTAGGGAGGATGGGGCAAGAGGTTTGACACCAAGGAAGTGAGAAGTGCAGAAGAAGAGAGAAAGAGTGGTTGTCTGGAAGGTCTAGCAATGAGCTATTAGGTCAGCAATGGGTGCAGTAGCCCTTTGTACATATAAATACCTGGTGCTTCCCTTTCAATAAACATCTCCTTTTGCCTAAAATCCCTTTTAATCTAAGTTTTTATAAATTCTTATGGGTAGAGGTTTAAGCTGGGAATCCCCAAATGGCGCGGGTGACATGCCAAGGGGTCAGCCAGCGTTGTTAGCCCCATCACCTAAGGCAAAACAGCAAGGGTTGGCCCGTCTTCATACTGGTTGGCTTGCTGACCAGTAGAGTCCATATCACTGGAAGAGCAATCTTTGACAGTGGTTCTCACTACAGGGGGCTCTGCTGGTTGGTGCCAAAGCAGCTGACAGGTGGTGAGGAGGTGGCAGTGATGAGCCGCTAGTTCAGTCAGGGAGTGGAAGAGCACATTGGTGTGACCCCCAACCCATAGGTTGTATTCCAGCAATTGTTGGTGGTGGAGAGGAGCTAGCCCTGGATGCCTGCTGCACACGATGAGGCTGGAAAGTAGGAGAACACCATCTGGTTAAGTAGGGGGAAATGTTGGAAAACTAACTAGATGGATTCCTCCATTGATTTAGCAGATTTGGGATGAAATAAGCCAATCCTGGCAGAATGGCTTATTGACTGGATTTTGTGGTTATTGATGCTATTGCTTGGTAGTTTCTCCCCAATATGTGTTGAGACAAATCCAGTATTCCACCGAGATTGGAAGAGAAGTTTGAGTGGGGTCGATTGGGGCCCCAAATTAGTATAAGAATCACCAGCGACTAATACTCAAGGATGATACAATTGGTTTATTTACTATATGTTGTAGAAACTGACAGTTGCTGAGTTTAAGGCGGCTAATGTTGTTTCCAGCGCCTAATATTATAATCAACTGTTGCACAAAAGGTGATACCCCTGTTGGTTGACTGAGAAGAGTTGAAACACGGTGTTGGTGAGATGCTGAGATATTTTAAGTTTAAGCAAGCGATTGAAGCAGTTTCTGGTGTGTAATAATTGACTCAAAGGTCAAACCAAATCTGACATTATTTAATATAATTAATTATACAGCTCATTGGCATCTTAAGGCCGAGGATAAGCCAAAACTAATTTGGACATTGGGAAGGATGGGTAGAGAGGGCCAATGCCAGGAAAGAAATAAGCGCAGCATGAAAGAGAGAGTGGTTGGCTGAAAGGTCCAGTGATGAGCTGATAGGTCAGTGGGGGGTGTAGTAGACTTTTTGTAAATATAAATCCTGGCGCCTCACTTTCAATAAACACCTACCTTTTCCTAATCTCCCATTTATTATAAGCTTATGTTTACTCTTGTAGGTTTGTGATTTAGATTGGGAGATCCCCAAATGGTGCAGGTGACATGCAAGGGGTTAGTTGGTGCTGCTGGCCTCATCGCCTAAGGCGAAATGGAAAGGCCAATCAGTCTTCATACTGGTTGGCCTGCCAACCAGAGGAGCCCACTGTCACCAGAAAATTGATTTTCTGACATATAACTTCTTTTCTTAAGATATGGAGACTATAATTTCTGAAAAAAATAAGCGTCCATATTGTCACTGAGACGCCTAATGCTCCTCAGGAGCAACTAGCAAGTCCTTTCTGTCCTTTAACATCACTATTTTTGTGAGGCTAGATGTAAGTCTTGGTGCCAGTGCCCATAGGGCTGTACCAAATACCTATGATAGATACTAACTTTGAGCATTTCTTACCTCTAGATAACTTGGGTTTACCTCTTTTATAATTTTGTGCTTAGAGTTGCATCAATAATGTGATTACTCTCATATGTGCATATTCATTGATATAATGTTCAGTTCCATCCTGTAAAGTTGTTTGTTTTGGTTAGTCAAGAGTTTAAAAGATGGCGGGCTTTTGTTCTCTCCTTGTGATCTATTGATATTTGTATTATATTGATTTGGTTAATAAAATTGGCTAAACTATTTAAGGTTATCCACGCCTATTTAAAACTTGATTAAAGGAAATAGAGGTTTCCGCCATAGCCTGGGTCTTGGCCATGGCTTTTATTGCGGGCCTTATGGGCCATTCTACGTACCTTGGAGGATATTATCATTGACCAATTATTGTCTTACTTCATTTTATCAAATGTGTGGTACATTAAAAATATTGCGTAATCTATTTTGAATTTTTCCATTGTTTCCTTGAAACACGTTAGTGCCATCAGACCCTCCTTATCCAATAAAGTGCAGGTTTTGTGGCCCATGAAATTGCAAAGGTTGCAAATGGGTGGTGCACTTTCAATTGTAGCTCATAAATCAAGAAAATCCCTCATTTGAGAGGTTATAAATGCAGTCTGAAGGATTTTGGCGGGACCAGAAAAATTTAGGGAGTGATTGATCACCATAATACCCTTAAGTTGCACAGTGTAAACATAGGTGAATTTGTTGCAACTTTATGTTGTATTATTTTTAATAGCTGGTGAGACCTGCAAGGAATTCCTCTAAAATTATTTCATAAGGTACATTATGGGAAGAAGAAAAAATACAAACAAATCTAAAATTATTCTAAGATGTGAGCACTGTGCAAACTATTTTTTTTAATTTTGGGAAAGCCAATTGCTACACTTACTTTTGCTGCACTTTCAACATTCTCTTCGGTTTTTTAGAACCAATATCAGCTACCTGTTGTGGATTGTGTGTATTTATATAAATGGAATGCAGATACAAAGTTACATTTCCCTTGCCACCTTTTTCTCACAATGCAGTTGATTCTACGCCCATATATATGTGGAGAACTTGTTCTACTAAGAACAATGATTAATAATGTTAGAATTCTAAATATGCTTTATGTTTTGTGGTAAACTCAACACACCCAAGTGGCGTCTCTTCTTGAAATTTTTTGTTTTCTATTGCCCACTTATATTCCCAGGGCATTTGTTATTTTTTGGCTGCGCAGTTAAAGGCCCTTTTGCTTTTATAAGTTTGTCAATATTGTACGTTTTCTATTATGTCCTCTCATCCCATCTGTGTACATTATCAAATTTACATTTTAAATTAGGATGTAGTTGGTAAAGTGTTGATAATAGGATAGAATACCAATGATTAAAAGATATAGTAAATTATATAAAAATTAGAGACTTTAGTTTGTAAAAGAAAAATAACAGATTTATCTAAATTACTGAAGTTGGGGTCATAAGAAATTTAAATTTGTAGAACCATATATATTATCCAAATTGGGGTCTTATTAGAAAGAAAAACAATAAAAATTTGGATAATTGTTTGTAGCCCATGACATAGTCTATAAATGTTGGGTTTGAATGCCTAATATGACTGAATAACACCAACAAAATTTACTCTTTTGGGGTTTTAAGATCTTGGATGTAGTTCTATCAAACCTAGTTTAGTAATAACTCATTATTTTGGACAATCTAAACTATAATCCTCTCGCCTTAAGATTTTATTTCACAATTTAAAGCAAATATCAGCTTTTAAGTCTATTGTTTACAAGGAAATGTCAACCTGAAAGTCCCTTGCTATTTCTTTTATGTCCTCAATGAGCCTCCAAAGAGCCGTGTATTCATCCAAGTCCAGAGGTAACAAGAAATTAGGCTGTATTTGTGTGCCCCCTGAACCTCAAATTGAGCTGAAAACCAACTGAGTTTCTATGGAGAGCATTCTCCTAAGGTCTGCATAGGTTACAAAGTAATGGATTTACTCTGGTTGGGACCACCTAGTGCTAAAAAAAGGAAGGGACTGACTCTTGACACCCCACCGCACCTTAAAATGAAGATGGACTTGATGAGACATACCAATTGTACTCCTTTAATTTTCTAAAAAGGTGTCTGGAGACCAGTATGAGCATAAAAATATTCTGTGCCTCATCCAATGTCATAAGTTATGACATAAATACAGGGTTGGACCATGGTACTAAGGAAGAGAATGCAAAGGCTAATGGTGTCAATCTGGCTGCTTTTCTTGAGCAAAGCGCACTTTGAACCCACTCTGGGTAAGAGCCAAGAATGCTTAAAATGAGTACCAAGGAGTCAAGTGATAATTTGGGAATATACATCAAGGGTATAAAAATAAAACGTCTAATTACAAATGAAAACGGATCAATATGATAGTTTTCAAACAAATGTTTGAGCAGTATAATAAATACAATTTTTCTCAAAAATGTTACCATTTTAGTTCAATCTAAAGGAAAAGTATGGGCTTAATTGAGCTACTGAAATACAATTAATGGTAGTCTGAATTTATTGGTTAATATAGCTATGTACTATGAAAAAACAATGATGGCCCATCCTATAAATTTACTCAAACTTGTAGACATAGGGTCAACTTCTCTGTTGGTCGAGTTCATTTACAAAAAAGAATACTTACTATCTGATTTTTTGGTTCATATTAGCTGCAGACTCCTTGTAGAATTATTTAACAACATAGGCCATCATACATTATTAAGAAAATACTGATCTAAATACTCCTTTAATTAAGCCTGGAACGTTTTATCAAGCCCCACTAGGCCTAGACTGCAATTATCATTTAGTAATTAATCGCATTATGAAATCTAGTTGAGTCATTGCCTTCCTGTGTAAATTGTTATTTTTTCGGCGTTATGTATACTACATCTCTGCCACCAAGGTCTGTGCATTATTCAAGGTGTCTTCATCACTTTATTATTAATAGATTACCTGGTTAGCTACATCTAGATGCCACATCACATATGTTGAGATTATAATATGGCTGAAAGAAACCATGAAGAGTTATAACATAATGGTGAGAATTCGCCAGCTAAGATGATATTTACAAGTATTTGAGCGCCTTGAGGTGAGGCAATATTGGGCTATGATGGGTTGTTAATGGATCACCTCTAAATAAGTTGATAAGGAAATATCGACATTTGATAAATATTATTTAGATCACATCAAATTAGGGCGATAGAGAGTTGAAGAAAAAACAGCTGAAACCAATGAGAATTTGTGGAATAGAATAGCCTACGCTATGAGAACGGTATCATCTAAAGCCGCTGATATATAAGCAAGATGAGCGATTAGAAGAGGAAGTTAGTTAGTAGTAGAAAAAGAGTGGAACAGAGAAGAGCCTTGTAGTTTCTATAATAGATAAAAGTGTTTTTGGGGCGAACACTCCTATTTTCTTATATTTTCAGTCAGTTTGGAGCGCCACCAATCCCCACATTGTCTGTCATTTTCTCAGTGGGTTTAACCTGTATGACTCTTATGTCAGATCCCAACGATACTGATCAATTTTATAATAGTGGTGCTAACTACAGGGGATCCATTGATCAACCACTAAAACCTCAAAATCTTACAGTCAGCGGCTATACCTTATAAAATCTGCATTGTTAGGGAATATTCACAAAGCACTGCACCTGCCAATTATGAGTAACTTAAACTCAAAAACGCAGTGCTCAAGAAAAGGATGAACTTCTTCAAGGACGGAATGCCACTATGCAACAGCTCAATAGCATGTTTAGTCAAATGCAATTTATGTGACAACAAAACAAGGAACTCGCCAATCTCTTGGACAACACCACTGAGTGTTTACAATATGCAGAGCGAAAATTGACAATATCTTCCAGCTATATCATCAGGAAGAGGAAGGATGAAAAGGGGTACAATATGAAGAGGAATATGACGCTGGTTGAAGCTATTACACCAAGGATGGTAGCTCTAGATATGAGTATGAGTTGAAGTGCCAATTCCCTCAAGTGATGGTGGTGCATCCCACTTCAGAAGGCAACTCAACATCCAATACAGCGGACATCCCAACTTCCGTTGGACCAGATTCTTATCAGGAAACTACTCTTGGATCTCGACACATTCTTCAATATGCCCCAAAAAGTCATTCTTATGAATAGTATTAGGAGGTCAAGATCAAGAAACTTCCTCCATTTGATTAAAATTGGAATATCCATGACTTCTTCAAATTATTTGAATTTGCAGATGAAAGCGCATCCAATTGATGGAAAGCAAAAATGTTGATATCTGCCTTTAATGTTGGGAGTGCCGATCAAGTCACCTGTTACCTCCCAAGCAGCTCCATTACCTACCAGAATGTAAAAGATACCATGCTTTGACTGTTTGGGGACACCTCAAAGGTGATGCAGCAAAAGGAGGAATTCTTGATAATTGGATTCTTCTGTAACGAGACCCTCATGGAGTTCTCTGATAGATTTATGACAGAAGCTCACATGCTGATTGGGCAGGATACTTAGCAGAAGCTGACGTGTACATTGCAATGACCTTTGTAGTGAAGCCATACCAAGAGCTTCACAATGTCATTTCACCAATTCTGGATGATGACGTTCCCCTGCTCAAAATTTTACAGTTCTTGCACCGCATATCCCCTAATTTTCTGCCGCCAAATATGAAACAGAAAATTACCGCTTCAACTGTACCTTCTATTCAGGAGAATAAGCCCATCCAGCTCATATTTCGCCTAGCAATCCTTGGACTTAATATAATTCTGCGCCTCATCCTCAGACAAACTATTTTTAACAGTTTGACTACCACCCTGGGGTTATTACCAAAAATTGTCAGCAACCTAACTACTTACCAGGACCTAGTTACGCCAAACGCCAGCAATCATCTTACTGAATGGCCTTAGTTAAACCAAACGTCCCCAAACTTCTGACCTGGACCCTCATATGAAAATCAAGGACGCGGCTCTTATTGGGCTAGTTGCTATGAACGCAGTCGCTCTAAACACTTGGCATGTAGCTGCTTTAACCGTCATGTGCACTACGTGCAACAAGATCAACACTACAAAGGAAAAGATGGAGCAGAGTAGAGATGGGACTCTCTACCTCCGCGATCACAACCCCAAACATCCCTGAATCAATAGTAGTTTTTTCCCGCGGGAGTCCACCATTAAGATGATGGAATTTTATACCAGCATCCAGTTGGAGGAGTGAATGTAATGACACGAGCTCAAGCCAAGGCTGCAGTTTATGAAGGATCTTCGGATCAACCAAAGATGTATGCCTGTCAAATGCTTGATCAAGCTTCCTCAGAAAAGCTAGATTCTGCCATGGATGTGCCAACTCTAAAAGGAGTAAACGTTACCCTTCCAATAGACACCATTGTTAAAGAATACTTTAAAGTTGGTGAGGGGATAATGAGTTTATTTTGAAAAGAGAGATCCTATAAATGTCAATGTTTTAACAGTGAATATTATTCTTATTCTGAGTATACATACTGTGATATTTTTGTAGCAAAAGATAGAGTTCACGCTATAATAGAACTGGTGCTCCAGTCAACATAGTTTCCACTAGTTGATGGCGAAGTTGACATTAAAACCTGATGTGGAACATCAAATGGTGTATGGGACAGATGGAGCAAAAAGCATCATCTTTAAAGGAGCATACAGTTGAGGATTCAACTATGATGACCAGAATTACTCAAGATCAAGACTCAATATCTTAGTCTAATGAGATTGCAAAATTCACATTAAAGTTATCTAATTCTAGGATAGACCAATGATCAACCCTTCAGAGTTATCAACTTCTATGAAGGATGATGCTAAACTATCTGATGAGGCAAATTATCATACAATAAGGTTGGTCTCATCAAATAAGAATCCTATCAGAACTGGTCATCTCAAGTATGGTATTAATAATCAGCAATATTGGTCATCTAATAGGAAAGATCTTACCTTAAGTGCATCCTGAACTTCCTCACAAAGAACTACTAAATCTACCTCTATAAATATCCCTCATTAATAACAAATAAAGTACCTCTATTTTGTCTCGTAGCCTAATTTTGGTCTATTCATAAAGGATTCTGTATTTCCAATTGGAATCAATTATATCAACAGAACTAATAACTTCGTTGCATTTGTGTTAATCTTTGCTAGCCATGGAACTATTAATTTTGTAGCCTTCATAGCACCTGCTTATCATAATTTCTCAAAAGATTTCAATACTGGTGCTACATTCCAGGTCTGCTTCTGAGGCTACCTGATGAACACATAACTTCACAATGATGAATATGTCTAGCGAAGAAATCCCCTCTTCTAAGGAATCAATGATTACAGCCCAATGGGTACACTCCAACAGGCAACAGATGCCTTCCGCTAATACAAATAATCTGCAATTTCAAGCTTCTATGGACTTGGCCATCGAGGGCCCTGACCAAAATAATTATCAGATTCAAGCCGCAAATGTAGAAGAAACGGTCAAAGTTTTGATAAGGGGGCTATCCAGCCTGGTGCCCATCCTAATTGAGACTGAGCGTCTAAAGTTGCCAATAATATGATGGGCTTATACAACAGAGCAGTGTTACAACCTACTGAAGTTGGATTGGTTAGAACTGCAGTACCTCAGGCATTAAGTACATACCGCTATTCATCATGTACTCCAGATTTTAAGGTTGCACCATCTCGAGATCCAAAGCCAGTTGGCCTTGGCACAACAATTTTACTCTCAGTTATCCTTGTTTTATGAGACGACTTATAACTTTGGATGGAATAATCAGGAAGCCATATTCGATAATAGAAGAGAAATCAACAATCTACATAACCAGTTGTGAGAATTGATAATGGCGTTTTGGAATACATTGGCCAAGAACTATCTCAGAAGGTTAGCAATGTTACTAACCCTATATAACCACCATATCACTAACTTTGAGGATGAGCTTATGAGACAACTGGGACATTTGTGGGTCTAACATGAGGAGTGCTTTGTTGAGCTTGACGGCTACTCCAACAACTTGTCCAAATTGTGGATACTATCAGAGAAGGTTGACCTGGCCCTGTTGGTCCTCCTGGACCACCGGGAACAGCTAGTTCTCCTTTGCTAACCCTTGGACCTCCTGGTGAATGTGGTTCTCCAAGTCCTGTGGGTCAACAAGGCCCACTTGGCCCAGCAGGTTGAGATGGGTCGAAAGTACCCCTGGATCTCCTGTTCCCCCTTGCTCCTCACTTCCAAAGCATGATTCAGAACCTTCGATTCTACTAGTATTGAGAGTACAGGCGTTAAGAACCCAACTCTGAGCCATAGCACAAGGGTGTTTCTTATCATTGGAATGCCTTCCGACTGACCCAGATAACTCTTTAACGAACTTATTAAATGGCGTGAGTAATGCTCATTGTCTATGAAATGCTAACCAAACTACGCAAGAAGCCCAGTTTGCAAGATTAAACGCTTCCATTGAACGTTTCATGGCTAGATGCGGAGTACTTGAGAACAAGCAGGAAGAGATGATTACTGTAATTTATAATTTGTATCAACAACCTTTCAAATGATCATCTTGCTCAATGGGTTTATAGTTTACAGGAGGACCTCAATCATTTAATGCAACAAGTTGAGAAAATTCCCACTCAAGCTCACATCTCAGAGTCTGAACCCTCCAAAGCTGATCCAGTCATGGTTTAGGTGTACATGTTTTGAGTAATGAACCCAATACCTTCAAACCTATCTTTAAGTATAAGTTTGAACCGGGTGAAGGTAGCATCCAACCGTTTCTCTTTGTCTATGAGCGTGCAATGGACGGGGCAACAGATCAAAAGAAAGTACGGCATATTACCACTTGGCTAAGATGGTTTGCTCAAGAGATCATGTTCCTCACCTTAAGGTTTGCAATATATGGGCTCAAGTGAAGACCGCCCTTATAAAAAAATTTGGGAGTGATCAAATCCTATCTAACCAAAAGCAAGCCTTTATGAGTATCCAAATCAAGCGATGAGAGTCAATCCAAGATTTTGCTAAGAGATTATATCATGAGGTTAAAACATTTTCTACTTGCAACCAGATTACTGTAGATGATGCCATATCAGCTGTAATGAGTGCATTTGCTTCTCGCACTCAGTTGCTACTACATTTGAAATTACTCAAAAAAATTTCATATCCATTCTTGATATCAAATATGCGCTCATGGAGATTCCTAATGGTGTGGTACACCCGACCTCTGCTAATAACCCTCATTCTTATATCCATGCAATGCCGCCTAGGCCCAAACTTAAACCAAAGAATGAACCATGCATTATTGTGGTCTCGTGGGACATGTGGAATCTTAATTTTGGAAAAAACAAGCGGAGGAGTCGAAAAAGAGAAGTCAGCATAGGGCATGAGGCTCTCTGTGCTGACCTACCTCCAGTGCTTCAATTGAAACGTTTTAACACTTCTAAAGACTGTTACGTGATATCCGCTCCTGGTGAACTTGATATCCCTGATGAATTAGCAAACAAAGATACTATTTCTGCTTATGTTCTGTTTCTTTTTCTTCTAATTCAATTCAATTGATTAATCCCTCAGTGTTTTCAATACCAAACTTTGGCACTGATGTGACCTGGGTGTAAGTCATCATGCATTAAGTGAAAGTTTAGCTATTATTGATATGGGATCACCCATCAATGAAATCTCGTCCAGGCTTAAAAAATCAAATTGGCATCGGACTTAAACCATTCTCAAGACTATGGAACTGTTGGTCCTTCCTAAACTAAATCTATAGGAGCTTATTCCTCTTTTCCAATGCGCTTTGGGAAGTTGGTTGTGTCGGCCCCTGCAGTAGTGTTTGACAATAACTGCTATGACCTGCTCTTGGGAACCAAATTTCTCATTGTTTTTGATGCGATAATCAGTATTAAGGACAATTACCTTTCTTTAGTTGGTAATGAGTACCTTTAATTCTACAAGATGTTCTCAATAGCAAAGGCAAACTCAAAAGACGTGTTTGCTTACTAGAGTACCCCACCACTGTTTCACGTCTTTAGTACCAAATCTTGGGACCAAGGACTATACTTCCGCCTCCGTCAGCTTGTGCCTCTGAAGGAATGTCTTTAGATTCTAACAATATGATTACCATTCCTCTAAAAGCTCAAGTCATAATCAATATTGGAGTACAAGTATTTGCTCCCGCTGATCATGTATTAGAGATCTTCAGTAACAAAAAAGTCCCTCACATTTGGAGGCTTTAACCTTCCCTGGTATCCTTGATCCTGCTTACAATGGGACTGTTTTAGTCTTATTAGCTAATCTCACTTCTCGGCCTATGCAATTGACTCACAATAACCCCATCGCCTATGTGCAGCCTACTCCTGTGAATGAAATCTTATCTATTTCAGGATGTGGAGATTTATGTGAATTTGGGCTTGAAGATCCCCCTATCACTGCTAGAATTGACGTCAAATTTGGGGATTCACTTACTCCAGAACAACAGTATAAAGCTGAGGCTCTGATTGAAGATTATGCGAATATATTTGCCAAAGGTCCTGGAGATTTTGGGCTAATGTGAGATGTGCAGCATCAGGTGAAAACTGGGGATACTCCCTTATTCAGCTTGACCATATTGAAAATCTAAAGTCGAGGAAGCTCAGATCTCAGTGGAATTGAAAAACTCCTCAATGCAGGGCTATTAAAACCTTCTAAGAGTCCATGGGCTTCTCCTTTACTACTTATCCAGAGAAAGATGGGGGTCATAGATTGGTTATAGACTATTGTCGGCTCAATGCTGTTACCCAAAAGGATTCTTATCCTCTACCTCACATTGATGATTAATTGAGACTATTGTTTGGGTCATAATACTTTAAGCTATGGACCTTACGAGTAAAATTGACAATTTTGCCTAGCTCTAGAAGATCGTCAAAAATGTGCTTTAATCTCTAGTAAGGGGTTATTTGAGTTCACTCATATGCCGCAGGGGCTTTGTAATGCCCCTGCTACTTTCCAACGAGCCTGGATGGCTTTTTTGAAGATCTGAAACTTTCTTGTATTTTGGTATACTTAGACAATGTTACTGTGTTTTCTCACACTTTAAACGAGAATTTGGTTTATTTAAAGGAAGTGCTTGGTCAGATGTTTCACGCTTCGCCTAAGCTAAAACCATTAAAGTGTGCCTTTTTAAGACTGAGATGGAATTCTTAGGTCTTAAAGGTAATCATAAGGGGATTTTACCCTTATTTAATAAGATACAAGCTATTTTGGACATGAATGTTCCTAAAAGCTTACACATTATCTGAGTGTTTTTAGGGATGGTTGGTTAATATTGCTAATTTATTCTTTATCTTGCAAAGATTGCAAAGCCTTTAGTTTACCTTTTACACAAGGAAGTCCCTTTTGTATGGGAAGAATTGCAGCAGCAAGCTTTCGATCTGTTGCACCAAGCCTTAGTTAGTGCACCAATCTTAGCCCATCCTGATTTTTACAAACCTTTTATTTTATTTATAATGCCAGTGATATTGCTATTGGAGCCATTCTGGCTCAACATGATCCCAACCTGGTTGATTATCCCATTGCGTACTATAGTAAAACCCTTTATAAGGCTAAATGAAATTCTAGTTACTGAGAGAGAATGCCTTGCAGTTTTGTCCGCCATCAAGAATTTCTGCCCTTACTACTATGGCAAGCATTTCACTATAATCACAGATAATGCTTCCCTAAAGTGGTTGCAACATATGTAGGGTCCTGATGGGCACTTAGCTAGATGGGCGTTAAAGCTCCAAAATTATGACTTTACAATTCAACTTGCGCTGGAGCTATTCATCAAAACGCTGATGGACTTTCTCAATTGCATATGCTAACGTTATTCTCTGCTTAGGAGGATCACATCTATGGCTTGATTGATAAACCTGAGCTCTGGTACTGCAGTTCTAAGGATTTATATCAAAGATACAATCCTTAACTGAAGATACTCAGGTTAAAGAAGATTCATTATGCAAGAAGTTGCGATCTAAATGGTTTCCCTTTATTCTGCCCTCTGTGAGGACTGATTCTATTATGGAGGCACATCAAACTGTAGGGCATGAAGCTGTCGCTAAGACCTTACAGTATTTGAAAAATCATTGTTACTGGGATAACATCCTGGAATCAGTACACAATGCGTTGGAGACTTATCTCACTTGCCAACAACAAGGTGGTGGAAATCCAATGTTCCAACACTAAATTGTGAGACCTTCCGATCCTTTCTCTACTATGAGTATTGATGTGGTGGGTCCTCTCCCTACTGCCACTTATGGACATCGATATATTCTATTAGCTATTGAAAATTTTACTAAATGGATTAAAGCTTTCTCAGTTTTCAGGGTCAATGCTAATGCTACTGCGTCCTTTCTTTTTAAGCAATTTTTCACCAGGCATGGTAGCCCAAAAGTCCTGTTATCAGATAATGGGACCAACTTTATTTCTCAGGTGGTATCCAAGCTTACTAAATTAATGGGTATCTATCAGTCATTTATGTCCCCATACAATCCTTCTACTAATGGTGCAGTCAAACGAGCAAATGGTACCCTTGTAGCCATCCTTCAAAAGATGGTTTCCAATGACCCTAGTAGATGGAATCTCTATTTGCCTAGTGCAATGTTAGCTTATAGGGTTAGCTACCATCGTATAATTGGAAACGTCTCCTTTTAAAGCTTTATATGGTTGGGATCTATTCTCCCCTCAAGTGTACAACCTATACTTGAGGAGGCTACTCCACAAAATACTGAGTTAGCTATGAGGAGAGACTAGCTGATGAAATCATCCGAGTACAAGCTTTAGCTTCAACTTTCCTTGCTGCTACCACCTTAAAAGAAGGAACATGAACCAACGCTAATAGACCTACGCTACCTGAATATCAAGTCGGGGATCTTGTACTCTTCTATCATCATAGGCCGGGAGGAATGATTCACAAACTTGACACCTTATGGGCTGGTCCTTACCATATTACTTATCGTCAGGGTATTGAAAACTCCATTGCAGCTGTTGATACTGGTACTATTATCAATAGAATGTATAGTAGATTTCTTTTTAAGTATGTGCCCCCTTGGTGAGATCTTGAGGGAGGAATTGTTGGGGATTCAACTATGATGACTGTAATTACTCAAGATTGAGATTTGAAATCTCAGTCTAATATGATTGCAAAATCCACGTTGTAGATATCTGATTCTAGGATAGACCAACCCTTAGGAGTTATCAACCTTCTCTGAAGGATAATGCTAAACTATATGATGAGGCAAATTATCATACAATAAGGTTATTCTCTTTTTTTTTAGTACTAGATAGTCCCAACCCGAGGGGGGGATTCATCGATGTACCAACAATAAGGTTATTCTCATCAAATAAGAATCTTGTCAGATCTGGTCATCACAAGTATGGTTTTAAAAATCAGAAATATTGGTCATCTAATAGGAAAGATCTTACCTCATGTGCATCCCAAAAATCCTCACAAATAACTACAAAATTTACCCCTATAAATATCCCTCATTTCTAAAAAATAAAGTACCTCAATTTTTTCTTGCATAGCTTAATTTTTGGTCTATTCATACAGGATTCTGTATTTCCGATTGGAATCAATTATAGCAACGGGACTAATAGATTCATTGCATTTGTGTAAATCTTCGCTAGAGACAGAGAACTAATAATTTCATAGCCTTTGTAGCACCTGCTTATTGTAATTACTACCAAAATTCTAATACAATGCGCTACCTTTGAGGTTTTGGTAAATTGTTGTTAGAGCTCTGGCAATTGTGCTTTCAAACAAAAGTATATCTTGCTAATTGGAAATGCTTTCCTGTGACATTTTGGGGCTGTCGTTAATATCATCTAGGAGACCCTTGCCATTTTAGGATAGCATATCCCACTTTATTTTAACTCTAGTGGAGTGCCAAAGGATCTGGTGCGCATGGGCCACATCAACCTTGCATATAGTGATGGGGTGATGCCAGTTCGCTATCATTGACTGAAAAGCATCACTCTACCCCTTTCCCAGCAGATATATGAATACCAAGGGCTATCTCTCTGAGCTTCAGGGCTTATATATATTCCTTCTGGACACCATGTTAGAAGTGGAAATGACTGCTGGGCTTTATGGGGAGTTCATTGGGCCCTATCATCAAACATGGCTTGAGCCTCATGTGGCTTCAGGGCTATGCTCCCAGGGCATTGAGAAATCAAGGTTTCGTTAGCAAATCTCCAGAGTGAACCAATAAAAATCCGCTTACACCAAATAGTGGCATATTTACTTTTTGACTCCAATCGAGGAGGTCCTTCATGTTCATGATTTTGATTCATTAGATGAATTTGGCTTAACAGTTGAGTCAACAGCTGGCGTAATGACAGTGGTACCACAGAAGAACTTAATAGGGCTATTGGAAGAACAAAAAAGCCAAGTGATAGCTTTATTTCAGAAGTACAAGGAGATTTTTGCTGTTAAAATCTTTTCTAAGGTGTGCTTGGGGATTGTCCATCAATTGGACACAAGAGATCATCCCCCAATAAGGTCTCAGCCAATCCTCTGATAAAGGGCAGCAGAAGACATTGTCACTGAGGAAAGCAATAAGTTGCTGGAGCAAGGAATGCTCAAACCATCCAAGATTCCATGAGCCTCACCCATTCAGACTTTAAAAAAGAAGTATAGCACCAACTGTGTTGTAATAGACTACTGGAAGCTCAATAGTATTAAAAAAAGGAATCATATTCTTTGCCACAGATCAATGATGCTTTGGATTGGGTAGGGTGAGCCCATTACTTCGCAGTAATGGACTTGATATCAGGTTACTGGAAAATCAAGTTGCCCACGAAGGAACAGGAGAAATGCGCCATAATCACATCCTAATGCCTTTTCCAACTGACCCATTTGCCCCAAGGGCTGTGTAATGCTTCGGCTAAATTCCAAAGAGCCATGGACACTATCCTTGGTGACCTGAAGCTGTCATGTGTCCCCATATACCTCAACAATATCGATGTTTTCTCTTGAATCTTTTTGGAGTACCTCAATTCTCTAGAAGCAGTATTCCGCCAGCTCACTGAGGCAAACATCAAATTTAAGACTCAAAAATATAACTTCTTAAAATATTAGTTTGAAATCTGGGGTTTATGGTAGACTCCAAGGGGCTGAAATCACAGCCGGCCAAGGTGGAGGCCATTTGAAAAACGACTACACCTAATAGTAAACGTGACATACAGGTTTTTGAGAATGGTTGGTCACTACTGAAGCTTCATCCCCAACTTCAGCTGTATTGGGACACCGTTGTTTGAAATTTTAAAGAAGGATTATGCATATAAATGGAAAGAACGTCATCAATACGCCTTTGATATAATTTGAATGGCACTGACCAGTGTGCCAGTGCTACAATATTAAATTTTAGTAGGGAGTTTATTGTTCAGACAGATGCATCCCTTTCAGCTGTTAGTGCGGTATTTTCTCAGAAAGACGGTGAGGGAGAGGAGCATCCCGTTTCATACTGCAGTCAATATAGAACTGCCATGAGCGTAATTATACCATGAACAAGAGGGAGTGCTTAGAAATGATCTACGCATAAAAGAAAGAGTCTACTTGCATGGGGTAAAGTTTGAAGTCATGACAGATGAAGCGTTTTTACATTGGTTGCAGAACCTCAAAGAGCCTGAAGGGCGTTTAGATCAATGGGATCTTATTGTGCAGGCTTATGACTTTGTGATCCTTCACTGCCCAAGAGCTAAGCATCAGAAAGCTGACTGTTTACAACAATTGCCAACCATTGACATTATGGAGGATATCAGTGACGTGGTGTATGAGAAAATGCTCAGCGGAAGATACTATGACAAACTGCCTCAAGTGATCAAAGCATTGAATGAGATGAGAGTGAATACCTTCCAACAGAAGTGGGAACTATACAAGTGGATCAGCAATTCTACGTTGAATTTCCCATGACCCTCAGTATGGCCTTTGATTATTATGAGCGCCCACAAGGCAGTTGGACATGGTGTTTTGCGCAAGATAATGGAGTTGTTGCACCTACAGTACTATTGGGAAATCATGAACTTTGATGTGCTTGAAACCATCTCCTGTTATCTTCAGTGCTAAGTGGAAAAGTCATTCCACCAGAAGACCTCGTACCAATTAGTAAAGCCATATTTTTCTTGGAATACGGCTTCCCTGGATGTCATCAGGCCTCTGCCAACGGGAGCCAACCAGTGTAAGTACATTCTGGTGGCTATTGACCACTTGACCAGGTGGGTAGAAGCGTGGCCAATATGGGATCTGAGGGGCTGTCAGGGTGGCCAAGTTCATAATGGAATATATTATATAGCGACATGGTTGTCCTCAGTTCATTCTTACCAATAACGGAACCAGCTTCACCTCACACATTCTCCTAAAATCGAACGAGCTCATGGGCATCCATGGGGTTTTGATGACTCCATATCACCCCGAGTCCAATGGAATATTCAAATGAGTTAATGGGACGCTGGTGAACATCCTTAGGAAGCTGGTAACTTTTAGACCCTCTGATTGGATTCCCTTCTGTCTATTGCTGTCTTTGCTTACATTATCAGCTACCATTCTGCTATGAGGAAGAGCCCCTTTCAACTGTTATATGGATGGCACCCTGCACTTGTGGAATTGCTTTATTTGTGCATAGAAGATACCGGCGAATGGATCCTCACTGTTACTTGATGAATTTAGCTGACACATTGATCAAGTTGCAAACAGAAGCGTGCTCATTTAGCTTGACTAATAAGATTAGAAATTGGGCTGCTGATCAGGTATAATGTAGTGGGTTGACTCAATTCCAAGAATTTGAGATATTTTGTTCCATGACCACACTGGGTTTGGGTGGAAACACAAACTAGCCAACATCTGGGTTGGTACGTTCAAAATAATCAAGAAAACTGGTGTCAATGCAATACCATTAAAGACCCAGCAAGTGGTCAAATCATCATTTAAGTACATGCAAAGTTTCTCCAAATGTATAAAATAATAGGAGACTTACCATCCGGTCAAGAGGGGTTAATGTTAAGATTCTGATATGAGTGGATGATAAGCCCTGAAGGATTATGACGGAATAGTGAGAATCCACCAACTAGGATTATATTAACAAGTATTTGAGCGCCTTGGGATGAGGCAATATTAGGTTATAATGGGTTGTTATTGGATCGCCTCCAAATTAGGTGATAAGGCGAGGTTGACATTTGACAGATATTATTTTAGATCGCCTCAAATTAGGGCGATAGAGAGTTGAAGAATAACAGCTGAAGCAAATGAGAATCGGACAAATAGAAGAGCCTTAGCTATGAGAACAGTATCTTCTGAAGCCAATGATATACAAGCATGAAGGGCGATTGAAAGAAAAAGTTAAGTTAGTAGTAGAGAAAGAGTGGAACAGCAAAGAGTCGCTCTAGTTATAGAAAATAAAAAAATTGTTGATGGGCAATTGCTCCTATTTCTTATATTTTCAGTGTGTTTGGAGGACCAACAATCCTCACATCATCTGTACGTTGTTCAAAGGGTTTGACTTGTGTAACCCTTATGGCAGATCCCAAAAATATTACCCAATTTTGTAACAACCTCTTTAGGAATTAAGGACTTACAGTCACTATCCTTAAATTAGTTGACCAACCCTGATTATACTTTCATAAATGTTTTTATGTAGGAATCTCATTAATCATAATTTAGGTAAAATGGCCATTTTTCTTGGTCACTATGCTACTAACTACACTCTGTTACATCATTTTACTTGGCTTACATTTTTTCAGTTTACTATCCTAGACAACTGGAGGGCCGTTACCCTTCATACACATAATAAGTCATTTTGACCCTACGCAACTCTGCTCTACCCATACTGGAATTAGACCAAAAATTTTATTATGAAATAATTAAATTTAGCTACTATTCTTATAATGCTTCTAGTACACGTCTCCAAATAGCCCTCACCCTTCATTGTGGCAATATCTTACTAAGACAACTTAATCCTAGTGCGTCTTATTTTGTATATATAGTCTTCAGATCCCAGAAAAGTTTTGATAGTTTATTAAAGTTTTAGAACGTATTCTAGGATTATGTCAAAATGATATTTATTCCTTCCCAAAGTTCCATAGGTTCTTTGAACTCCTTCATGTGGGACGTCCAATAACGTCTTATTTATATGAATTCTGCGGTTGATTTCAGGCTGTTGAAGAGCCTTCATGCAATTAAAAAGTTTGATACCATCAAGGATACTCTAATACCCAGAAAGAAGCTCCAGATCACAAGGTACCACCGTCTTATTATGAAGGGGAATGGTAGAAGTGGATGTGTTGATTTGGTGAGGTGGTGGATGTAGATGGAAGTTTGTGTTTTGACAGTTGACCTATTGGATTTCTGTCTACTCTTTCTAGACTAACTAGCTCCAATTTCAAGGCAATATGCCTACTACTTGTACCAATAATACTAGGGTTTGCACCTCCATAAAGCTGAATATATCAAAGTGTGATGGAATTTAAATTTAAATTAATTCAGCTCAAGCAAGTACTAATCTTGGAATATTTAAATTATATAAAACTTTATGAAGAAATAACCCCCAAAGCTAAAAAGTGCAGGCTATTAGATACCATATATATATGAATGTGGGAAGGGCTTACTGAGTTTTATAGGTCTTAAAAATAAACGCTAGTTTTAAACAATCTGTTTTAGAATTCAATTTCAGAACTTAAAGTTTATATTGTTTAATCATACTTTTTAATACTTTAATCTATAAAAATCAGGATTCAGTCACGCAATTGAAGCTTGTTTAAACTTTTTTTATTTGACTTTATTTTGTATGGACACATGTATATGCTTAGTTATTACCTAAGATTACCCCTAGATATCACAATTTTAAAAGAAGGTATGCATTTGGTGAATACTTGTTTAAGATGAGAATTTCTCTTTTTACCATATACTTGGATCATAACTCTAAGATTAGTGCATAAATTCTTGATTTAAATTATATATTGCTCTTCTGTTTCAATTTTTGTTATAGGGCTTATTTTTTGAGAGGCTTGATTGTGATATTCTCAATAATTCTTAAATTCAACAATTGCTTTAGTCTAAGACTTTACCATGGGCAATATTACCAAAAAGAAAGGCCAAGTCTCGCTTAGTTCCTGATAATAAGATTATCTATTTTTATGTTAGGCGAAGGGACCTACTAAGTTAAAGTTACCAAAAGGAGAATTAGAATAAAAGTAATTACATTATTAGAAAATAACTTTTGGTAATTATATGTTAATAACAATATTAACCTCATAAGGTAAGGGAACAATATAAAGGTTAATGGAAAATATTTGAATGAGAGCCTTTTCGGTGTTTACTACATCATAATTCATAAATGCCCTTTTAACATAATTTTTTATAGTAGGAAATGTTTCTTAAATGGCCCATTTTGATGAGGCAAAGTATTATATAAGTTGATCTTTGTGAAGATTAAATATTATACCCTTTAAAGGGTGTGACTTAATTTACAGCCTCATAGGCCACCCAATGGAGAAGTCACCTCACATTTGGTTGATACTTTACTTTTATAATCAGGTCTTCATACTGGTGAATGTTGATCTCAGATAGACTAGAGAAGATTTCCTTTTATTAAGTAGAGCCTTACTAACTTTTAAATTTCCATATAGAAAAGTGATGAGTTCTTTTTCACACCTTTTTTGAGCCTAGGTGTTGATTATCTCAATGGGTTCATTCAATATTCAATTTTATTATTATGCTGGTACTTTACCTTTCTTTCTCGTAACAATCACTTTAGTTACTACAATTCTATTCAAACAGCAGAATTTGGATAATCACACACAGGAAAGATGGGCGACTTTAATAACAAAAATAATACAATATAGATGAGCGTCGCGGCAAGCGGTGCGCTTAACGGTGCAACTAAGGGCAAGAAACGCCCTGGAGGGGGACCAGGAACCCAAGCTGTAAAAAAATTGAAAACTCAGACACCATCAGGGTTCATGGTAATTACTGTAAAGCACGCGCAATACATGTACATTCAATCCAACCAACCTTTGTCAAAGGTGGAACATGGGATCAGACTCTTCCTTGGGGATGAGTCACCAACCCTGTGGGAGAAAACATGTGAGGCACAGCCCTCACTTTTCCCTCACGCGGTGTAAATAGCCACCAACAACATGGGCCACGGCTGGATCAATATTGGTTTCAAAACAGCCAATGAAGCCGATGCCACAGCAAAAATCTGCGTGGAAATTGCCCTCTCTGAGGGCAAAAAATTGTGCACACAGCGCGCACCAGATGGAACAAAGTGAAAACTTTGTTCATCTCCTTTGACTCGCTCCCCACCAACCTTCCTTGTAAGGTAATCGAGGAGGAGCTCTGCAAAGGTCTTGTGGCCTACAGAGAAATCCAACAACTCAGATTGCAGCAATTTCACTAAATGCCTGACCTGTGCACGGGCAAAGCTATCACTGTAATCAACCCCTTCCCAGAAGTGGAAGAGGGTTTATCCAGAATTCCCCGCGCAGCAGAATTTCACTTTGCAGATTGGGGCCAGTCAGCTGCATTCTGAGTTACACCTGAACGCGTACCACCCATTTGCAACCACTGTGGCTCACTGGGCCAGAAGGAACATGCATGCCCTGTAAAAGAGGGCTTAATGGTAAATGATTTTTGTGAAGAAGCTATGGACGAAGATAATGAAAACTTCGCCAAAATGACTGATGGCCACCACCCATTCCGCTGGGGTGAAGATGGACTATACTCCATCGTGGACCCAGTTACAAATAAACAGCGTAAAGCAGCACAAAAAGCCCGCAAGAGAGCAGCGGCTGAAAAGCGGCACACGTGGAATCTGCCATTAACCATGGACAAATTTGGGAGGATATCTCGGATATTCACCAAACCAACCAATCAGAACAATATGCCTAGGTCAAAATATTTTCACAGTAATCAGACTGAGCCACAAAGCGTCATCAGTCATGCACATACTGAGGAACAATGCAACCGCAATTTGGGTGAAAATGCGGTGCACAATGCAACAAAGTTGAACCTCAAAAATATAAAATCCAATCAACAACCCGCATCAAATCAACATGAGACCTGTGCAGAAAAGTTGACACAAATGCAAAAAACCGCAATTCCCTTGAATCATTGGGTCAGATCAAGGGAACCAACAATGGCAGTGAAAGAGTTGGAGTACAGATGCGGAGCATGGCCAAAATGAGCCATGGTGGGATAGGACCAGAGGGTCCTCCCAACCACTCCTGAGGCGCCGCGGGCACCTCAGTGTCAATAGGGTCGTTAAACATCGCGGGAGCCAAGGCTCATACGTCCCAAGCCAGAAAGCTGGCATTCCTGAAAAAACCTCTTGTAGACATCTTGGCCACCCAGAAACCCACTGCCTACAAGGGGAAGAAGAATCCTGGTCAACCAGGGTCACACCATCACAATCAGTATGGACGTCTCACTGTGGGGTGATAATCCATAAAAAAATTTAAAATTACAAATTCATCATCACACTTGAATGGTCAAGTCCTGGTAGCAATAATCACATGCCAAGATGAAATAATTTCGTTAGCATGTATCTATGCACCATGCACTGCAACCGAGAGAAAAAAAATTTGAAAAAATTTATACTCTCACCCTCCCACCAGATATCATCATGTTAGGCGATTTCAACTGCTGGGATAACCCCAATACAGATCAATGGCCTAATCCCAGGGGATACCCACCTGGACACATTGAATATTGCACAATGAAGGCATCTCTTGGCTTACAGGATGCTCTTCCCCCCAATTCACCAATCCTTCCCCACATGACAAGACCCAACATACGTGAGGGACTGCTCATATTGATGAGTAATATTGACCACATCCTCATCCCACAATCCCACCACTCAAGAATCTTCAAATTTACAACAAAAATGATCAATTTTTTTTGATCACCAATTAGTTATGGTGCAGTTAGCGCCAACCCAATCCCACACACAGGTGTCGCCTTGGAGAAAGCTTCACTCAGAAAATACAAAATTGCCCAAGGTATTCGACTGGGTTGAAAACAAGGCTACAAACCCAGATTTCACAACCTCATTCATTTCAGATCCCATCAGAACATGGGAAATTTTCAAAAAAGATTTAATCAACAAAACCTGACATATTGCATCACGCAAGTACACCGCGGACACAGCCACAATCAAGCGTACCTTGGCAGAACTAGACCACCTGGAAATAAATACTCCGAGATCTGGCTATAGCCCTAATTGGGGATGCAAATGGGCAGAAATTTCAGCCTGACTTAACAATCTCATCTTTAAACACTAACACAGAATCAAAGTATCAAACAAAAGTAAGTTCATAAAGTAAGGAGAAACCTGTTTGAAATACTTTTTCCACCAATTCCACTCCCATGGAAACCAGCCTGCATGCACACAGGTCCGTAAGACCAATGGCACCGTGGCAACTGACCCTAGGAGGTCAAGGCGGAAGTACACCACTATTACACCGAATTATATCGTGATATGCCAACAGATCCACAAAAAATTAAAAATTTATTCAAACTGCCAAGATACAAAGTACACCACCAAATTGCAATATACTATCCCTTATTACATGGGAGGAGCTTTGGGAAACAATTCGCGGTGCCCTACGTAGGAAATGCCCAGGGCCTGATGGGATACCCTACAAATTTTACAAAAAATATTTTTAACAAATTGACCCCCTCCTATTGGCGTCAATGAACCAGAGCTTGTTGGAAACACGCCTATTACCAGGAGGCCATGAATCCTACGCTATAACCTTGTATAAAAAGGGTGACAAGTTGGACCTGGCCAACTGGCGCCCAATTGCACTCTCCAACACTGACACAAAAATTCTAACAAAAATTCTAGCAGCTAGATTAGGCGCAATTGCACCTGACGTCCTATCACCCAACCAGTTTGGGTTTATACCATGGCGTTCAATCTGGAATAACATACACCCTGTTGCAAACACTTGCCAATCCAAAGCAACTGGTGCCCTGGTCTTCTTGGATCAGGAAAAGACGTATGACCGTGTTGGCTGGTCATACCTAAAAGAATGTCTACATGCCTTCAAACTCCCACCAAGATTCATAAAATGGGCGATGCTCTTAACAGAACTTGCAACCATTGCTGTATGCGGCCCTGGATTCCATACAAACAATATCAAACCACACAGAGGGCTCAAACAAGGGGATCCCCTCAGCCCACTGCTATACAATTTCAGCTTTGACCCGCTCCTCCGAGTAACTGACTCACATCTCATGGGGATAACCGCACAAGGACAACCAACAGTCAAGATACTGGCCTTTGCAGATGACTGCGTAGCAGGTATAGCAAACAATGAAGATGCCCAACAGCTGGAACACACTCTAGAGGAATACTCCAAGGTGAGCAATGCATCGCTCAACAAAAGGAAGACAGAAATCATCCTCTTAGGCAAATACACAAACAATTGGGCCACAACATCAGAATTTTACAACAACACTCGAAGAAAAAATCCAATTATTTTACCCTTTACAACACCTCCCACCACCACTCCTGTCCGACACCTTGGAATCTGGCTAGAATCAGGGGGATATGCTAACTAGACAATGGAAAGTAACCTGTTACAACGGGTATCCAAACGCGTAGCCTCCCCCAAGGGGAGAACCCAGGACTAACATGACGAGTTACAGTTGCTAACTCGTTCATCCTCCCAATACTATGATACCCTGCCCATGCGATCGCCTTCTCACCTACCTTTATAACCTCAATTCGCGCGCTTATCCAGGGCTGGCTGTGGCCTGGCTCTCACCCTCCTATACGGATGGAAACACTATTTGGCCCACGCTCAAGCGGAGGCATGGGACTAATAGATTTTGAGAGCCATGCCAATCACATCCTAGGTACCTGGATAAAGGAAATCCTTGCTCTAGACCTCCCGCATAACATTGGTCCAGAGCAGCAAGGACTAACTTTGCACAGGCGCTCAAATTAATCAACCCACATAGTCCACCCAGACTACTTTCATACCTTGCCAAGCACCCTACTGCAACAGGTCCGCATGGAACCTCTCCTCATTTCAAACATATTCTCCAAACTATCCGCCATATGGGATGGACCATAGAGAACATGGGTACTATACAGGGAAGGGGACGACCCAGCCCCCAATTTAAATTAAGAAACCCAGAAAACCACCCCCATAGGGATATGCTCGCAACAACCCCAAGCATAGCTAGGATAGAATACCTAGATATGCTTGACATTCCCTATGATTTAACCACACAGAAAGCGATATGGAAAATGACACACCACCCACTCCTACAGCCAAGGATAAGAGCAAACGCCTGGCGCTGTCTGAGAAGGACATATAGGACGGCGGACTGCTCCTATTCCCTCCACAAAACATGTGCAGTATGTGGAATGGAGGGATCCCTACATCACCGCCTAGAAACATGCCCCCCACCAAAGCTATATGGCATGAAGTCGCACGCCTGCTTAAGATTCAAAACGAACAGGAATTCTCGATATCAAAAAGTATCTTCGCGCTCCAGATTGAGTCACCAATCCCATCTACCCTCCGCTCCCTAATAATACCCATTGCAATGTGGACAATACACACAATTGCATTAGATGCATTCAAGGGCACGGTCCCAACCATTCATGGGATTATTAACAGATTCCATGTCCACTTGCTAGAGCACTTCCAAGCCTGGCTCTATGGATATATGAGACCAAGACAAAAAGCGCTCATAGAATCATGGTTCCCACTCTGGTTCCTCCACACAGACCCTTTCCTTCACACCTGCTCCATAGCATGGGAAACCCCTTCAGAGAAGTGCACCAACCCCCCATACCTGGCAATCCCACTGGCAACAGGGGTAACTTGAGTACCCAGGGGTGCCCAATTTTATATTTGTTAGTTATTCTCTTAGTTTCACATATATTCAGTAATGTCTGTCCCCTGGTCGGCTTACCTCGGTTAAATAAAATTATACTGATACTCTTGATCTAACTTAAACCTTTAAGAAATATTATCTGGGGATTGCCTATGCAAGAATTGATTATGTACTCAATTGATAGATAATTTAGCTTCTAAAGAGTTGATCAGGTATTCCTCTCCTTGAGTATAGGCTATAATGTATCTCTTATAGAAAGAGATCTATTTTTCTCAATGTGTCACTATGCATATGCGGTGGTACAAAAGCGAATCAGAAATCACAAATGCGGGTAAAGGTTAACAGGTTGCATTTGCTGACTGGCCTGCTCTTGTAACCATTTTGGTAAGTTCATCATTTCAACAGACTGAAATTAGATAACTTTTTATTGCTTATCATTTTAGCGCTTTTCAGTCTTTGTGGTGTTATTACTTATAATCTTGCATGTCAATATTGGGTGTAATACCAAGTTCTCTTCCATAAAGTACCTTGAATTTAGTAATTTTGATACTATATTCAAATTTATTTGGTAAGACATCATAGAACTTGAAATGTATTAGTCCCAATATAAAGGATCAAAAGTAGCTATTTTTCTTGATATTGAGACTAGAATTCCAATTTTCCATTCTACATGGCCATATATTGATGGTTTTTTGGCGCTGAGAAAAGTTTTTTTGTTCCCATGCTTATTGCTAAGATCTTAACAGCTCTTGAAGTAAATTTTCTCCCATTATCCAAAAAAGCTTGCGAACAAACATGCCTAAAAATTATATACTGATTTAAATAATTTAGCGGAGGCTTTGGCGGTTTGTGAGGAATGGAAATTGCTTTAACTCACTTTATGAAATGATCAATTCCTACAAGTATATGCCAACTTCATCCTGTTGATTTGGAAAATGGACCTATAACATCTAAACTGATGGCATGGAACTGCTGGTTAGGGGCCGTTAGTTGAGAATTGTACTTAGCCTTATGCAGTGTTTTTTTTGACAAATTATACAGACATTTAATACTTCCACTACGGAATGAGAACTTCTTCTAAATAATGATAACTCATAATCCATCATATGCTTTTCTAGCTCCTCCATGTCCTTTAATTGTTGATCTTCTATTACAACTAATCCCATTCTAAAGATATAAGTAAGGTGACCAGTCTATTCTAGCTTTCTTATACATTAGCCTTAAAGAACCTTGGTCTTTTAAGAGTGCTATTTCAGCATCTTCTGAACTGGTTCTTCCTTCAACTCCTGAGAGTCTAGCTCCATAAGTAGGTCATGTAACTGTTCAGCTCCGAAGTCTTTAAATGTATTAGGGGCAATCATGTCAACTCATCCACATCAATGTGTCACTTATGATCAATGGACAAATTATGTCATAGTGTTTCAGCTTGATGGCCCATCTAGCTAGCCTTCTAGTGAGTCTTTCTGCTTGACATTGATTTCAAGCGATTTTAGAAAACAAGTTGATTTCCACCACTGCACCAATCTCCAAATTTATGTCCTCAGAGCCACCTCCTGGTGCCCCAGTATGGGGCAGCGGTGCTCCACCTACTATTGGTTACTGCCCAGCAGGCAAACGCATGCAGACTGGCTCGTCCAGTCCATCAAATACATCTGGCTGCTATGCACCCCCAAAGGACTTAGCACTTCACCTCGCACAAAACCACACAACCTGCCCCCACCCCTAGCCCTACCCTGATCCAATATTTGCTTTTGCCTCCATGTTGAGTATGGATATCTCTTCCCATATGCTGACAAAGAAATAATTGAGCTGGCAGCGGCCACCTATGTGCCAGCATGGTTTATTGACTTCTTCCCATACAAGGGCTATTTTGATATAGGATTCCCTACTGAAGATGATGCAGCTGCTGCAGCAAATATACAATTATTTTATAAAACACCCCCATTACCACTACCTGAACACGCCTCCCAGATGATACCACACTTGTGGTAACCTTTGCAAACCTCCCCTCACACCCTCCCCCTCAAACACTCTATGAGAAGTTGATGTCAGGGTTGGCAACATATGTCAAAAAGCCTATCATCCAATTTATTATCCCAAGTGGTTCTGAATTCCTTGGGAACCTTGGGTAATGGCCACCATTACCCCCCACAAGCTGAACATGGCCCAGCATGTCCCACCACATTCCTGTATCCCATCAGCACCCAACCATTTTTTGGGAATGCACTGACAACGGTCACATAATTTGCCACCTTTATTATGAAGTTGGACCACATAAAAAGGCATGCTAATATAATTCATACCCTGCGACCATGGTTAACTCCAGTGAGCCACACCAACAGCGTTTGAGTGGATATCTTGCTGCCCCCACCCCAACAGGCCATGAGCTCAAAAAAGAAACAAAATCTAGCTTCTCAAACCCAAGCTAATGCACACCCATGCCAACCAATTTGTAGCATGATTGGACCCATGTTTAATCCAGAAGATCTCCCACCCCAAAACCTACGCAAACAAAATCAACTACAACCCAATCTCCCAAATCAACAAAACCTCTGGAAATTATTGGATGTAGTAACTGAATCAGGTGAAATTTTTCCCACCACTAAGTTGCCCAATTGATTTAATACCTTATCTGAATTCAGACTTTGATGCCCCAGCCCCAGCTAACTGATATGTCCATAAACCCAAAGCCTTTTTCCAAAGTGATCACCAGCTTTCTGCAACCGCGGTGGCCAATCCCAAATCAATCCTTACTCACAAAATATGTGCAAATATGTCACAGAATTTAAAAAGGGCTGCACCACCCATTATTCCCCTCTAATTTCCCTCCTACCGCAAAAGAGGAACTCCAGTAACTATATGTTACTGCCACCACCGCTGTCAAGTACATCATTGAATTGGCAGAATTTTCCTCATCCACACGTACCAGAAGAGCCAATAGTGCAAAATTGGAACAACTTCTTGATGCCCGCATCTAGACTGAATATCATGATGCCAAGCTCATAGAGGCTATAATCCAGGCCCAAATTGCCAATCAAAATGACTATATAATTCACCTCAACCCTCATCCTGTGGATGTCCCAACCCCCCTGCTCTCAGCATTAAACGGCCTCTACAATGCTGAGCCTGATAATGACCCACCTGATCCCCTCCCCCTCCACCATGATGTGATAAATGGCTCACCGCTGTACCACCTGATAGGTTATTTTCATATTTCTTTTTGTGTTTCATTGCCTGAAATGGGCGGTTTATTCATATTTTAATTTTTAGTCAGTTTATATTTGAAGTATCAGTTTCAGTATTGTCCATCCCCTGGTCGGCTTACCTTAGTCACATAATATAGCTGGCCTCCTAGTATTACCTTCCTTATTCTGCAGTCCTTTAATGAAGAATGGTTTATAACAACCTAAAAATAAGTGTCACGTAGGAGGGACAAAAAGTTTTACTGCAAGCAGAACTATAAGGTGTTCCTTCTTCATGATACTGTAATTTTGCCCAGACTAAAAAATGTCTTGCTGTAATAGGGCACCAATAGAGAATGCTTTCATCCAACTTCAAGAGAATGACTTATATGACTATATTGGTGGTTCTGTAAAAAGAATAAATGGCTTCCCAAAGTCCAGATGTTAAAAAGTTGGGCTTTCTTTTTATTAATTCCTTCATTACTTGAGTGTTTTTTCTTTGATCTACTCTCCACAAAAAGGGGGTACCTTTTGCAAGTAGGCGAACGAAGGGTTTAGCAAAGTAATTGAGATTAATAATATATTGATGATAATATCCCATCATTCCTAAGAATACCTGTGTATCTCAGAGACTCTTAAGGTCAGGAGTCTTATAAACTCTTTAACCTTAATTGTATAGGGGTTTAATTTCTTTCTAAAAATAAGACATGTCCTAAGAATTCCAATTTTTGTTAGAAAGAGGTACACTTTGTAGGCTTAAGCTTATTTTTGTTTTCTTGTAGTTGTTCTAAACTGACTTGAGGATGCAAGGTGATCAGAAAAAGGTTTTTTGTTAAACTGTTATGTCATCTAGATACACATTAATGCTGCTCAGTTTGAGAATCTATATGATATGATCAATTTGTTCATTATAATGAACTTGGATTTTTAAATAATCCGAGGGAGCTGAAAATGTTAATATGCTCTTCCTATGAATAGTAAGGCGCACTTTTCTTGGTCTTTTGATGGTAAATCCATCTGCCAGTAACTTTGGGTGAGAAACATTGTAAGAAAAGAATTCAAGCTGGAGAGTCAGTCCAGAGCATCATCAATTAATGGATTGGGATAGCTGTTCTTTTTTGTAAGTCTGTTTATCTTCCTGTAATCCATCATTAAGCTATGACAACCATTATTTTTCTTTACAAGCAACATTGGTTATGACCATGGACTCAGAAAGGCACAAGTAAGCCTGAATCCATTAGTTGGATTATTTTAAACTTCGTGTATTGCTCCTCTACTTTTGACTTCTTATATGACTTTTATTGTATGGGCTTTAAATTTCCTAAATCAATTTTATATACCCAGTTCTCTATATGACCATAGTTGACATTGACATGGAAAATTTTTTTGATAGTCTTCAAGAAAGTAATTTACCTTCACAAGTTTTTCTTAATTTAACTTATCCAATATTTGAACTTGAGTTATAGCACAAATTGCGCTAGTGGGGGCAAACCCAAAACAAGTTTTATAACAATAAAATTTAAGTTTTTTCATTATGTATATATATTAATTTTTCCAGTCTTCTGGTGTTTCTTATATAAAATTTTGCAATTTGTCAGGTTTCAAGTAATAACTCAATTAGCCACTGAAAAGTTAGGTTGAAGACACTTGGTAATACTCTTGGTTAAAAATCATCTGCTCTATCAATACCATTGATGTATAATATGCAGTTTGGAGTTATTTAGGGTTATTCTGGTAGAAACCACTTTTTTAATTCTGAAGGTTAGTTTTTTCACCTCAAAAGCATAAATTGGTTTGTCATCTGTTGCATCCACTAAATTATGTAGTTTTATTTTCATAATTCTTATTGAAGTAGAATAATACAAGGTCAAAGCAGAAACAGGGTACTTGATCAGACAAGAAAGTCTCCTTGCTGATTTTATTATCCAGCATAAGGAAAAGACGTAATGAAAGAGATAAATTGTCATGGAAATGGAAGAAGAAGTTTAGACCAGCCTGCCAGTCAGGATGCGTAAGCACCCAAAAAGCAAGCCATAATTCCAGAGGCATTGCCAACCAAACGACGTTGTATGGAGCTGGGCATTGGGAAATGATGAATCTTTGGTGTAATACAACAGTGAATATGTTCCAAAGAACAAACCAAATTCAAGCCCACCCCAGGACCCTGGAATCTTATTGCAGGGGGCGGAGTCACAGAATTAGTTTCAATGAGTTCACTGGTATATGGGGCTAGTTCAACTGGGGAGACAAAGGGGGCAGATCCTTGCTTGAAGATGGGGACATAAGGCCACAAGATCCCAGTATACAGTTGTCAAAAGTTCATAGCAACAGGGTTAAATTGCCTGAAGTATCTAGCTCTCTGAATCCAATCTATGACAGTAGGGGCCATAGTGACCGCGAGCACTGGTAGAGCCCATCCAGTGTACAAACTGATGGGCCACCAGGTAAAAGCCATTGGGGATGTGGCCATAAGGAAATCAACTAAATAAAAATCGATTGGTTTTTTGGGTAAAATATTATTGCAAAGGAAAAGGAAGAAGATCGACCAACAATTTTCTCAGTGCAATGCAACTGATTAAATAGTGGTCAATTGGTGTGGGGACAAGCTGGGATCAGGACCCTCAATTTTGACCTAACCAGCGAATTATTTGGGAATGGGGCAGTTAAGTTCACTGGGAACTGACATCAAAGAATTTAGCAGCAGGCCAAGTTGCTGTCAGTTTGACCTCAGACATCTGAACTGATGCTCAGCTATGTTTCCGATGGTTGGCACAAAATCATTTGGTCCAATAAGCAGCGGGAATCCCCCAAGGCCACCCCATGTAGGGGTGGGCCCATTTGGTTGGGAATGTGTTCAGGACGCCCAACCCGCCCATGCCCAGTTTCTGGGCCATTCATTCAGTCAAAGGAATTGCATCGGCTAAAATACCCAATTTTCCAGAAGGGAGATTTTAACCCTTGTCAATGGTGCACGATTCTGTTACCTGCCCATCAGGGATGATCCCTGACAATTTTAAGAGGGGGTTTATTATTTCAATCATTGTGTTAGCTGAATCAAAACAGTCAGTGATTCTGGCTGATAGATCAGTCTTCATCCCTTTTTGACCATTTGGAATATGAACATTGGGCTGAATACCACTCAATTTTATTTTGATCAATTTATTTTGGAAATCTCAGCGCAGACATCACTAATTCCTTATAACAGTTCTGCTGAGGTGAGGGTGGGTACCAGGGGAGGGATCCAAAGTGGAAGAGCTGTTACACAGTGATCGTCTACCATGTGGGCGAGATCGCCCTGAGTAACTAGGGGTACAGCCATCCTCTTTGGTACCTTCTTACTCAAGAATGGGAAAATGGCCCAATCACCGCCCAGGGGACGTTCCCTGGGACTTACATAAATGACTTTACTCAAAGTTTATAACTCCTTTATTATCAATTATAAATTTCATCCTGATGAGTATATCATACTTTCTGTTGTCCAAGGCAATTGTGGGAGCTGAGAAAACTAGTTTGCCTTATTTCCAGTAAGGAAGAGTACTCATCCATATCTTTTGTTTTATATAGAGGCGCAGTGCTATAACCTGAGTGTACTCAAGTTTGATAAATCTTGAATTCTGAATGAATCAGGAAGAACACAACGTTAATTAGTGATCCCATATCATAGATAGCCATTACTTAGACCTTCTGGAAGTACTTTTACTTTGGTTATTGTTCCTCAAAATTTTCAATGGGGTTAAGTACTCTTTTGAAAAGACGTTGCTTTGAGCTTTCTTTCAGTTTTTAAATTCTTCTCCTAGTTTCCACTATACTATGTATACTTGAGATGAGTCATACAAAAAGGGTAATGTGCTGATTATTATCACTAGCCGTATCAACTACAATTGAACACAGATGAACTTGACTGAGGTAGATGTCCTCTGGGTCTTGGGTGTCTTCAATAATTTTATTATTTAAGTGATCAGGAATGGCAAGCTCAGCGTGTTCCTGAAAATATTATAGCCTATATCATCATAATTCCCTTTAGAGTCATCGCTTAAAGAGTTCTTTGCACGTGATTTGGGCTTTTAGTAGTTTCAACATTTAGGTAATGCAGTTTGGTTCATTTAGATTTGCCTGACTCTAAAAAACTGAATTTTTCCCTGTTTTGTGTAAGCAGGGCTCCTTTGAAGCACTCATCTTTTGTAGTACCTTTTTTTGCATTAATTGCACTCAAACTCTACGCCTTTTTCAGCTTTGTTCCTTCAATGGTATACACTCTGAGTGTTAAGGGAATACTTTCAGGTTGTTTCTGGCTTTTGTAATCAATCACATTAAGCAGGGCTTCTTTTATATCAAGAACTGAGGTAAAGCTTTATTTGACTGAAATGACGTGCATGCCCTATACAAAAGTAATATGTAAGTTAGCAACAATGGTTGATATGCATCATCCAGTTTGAGCTTCTTTAAGGTCATTATTAGTTTAAGCCTTGATATAGAAGTGATCTGAAAATTTGTCTAGAGCATCGATTTGATGCAACACAATTAATAAGAAAGCCTGTTTCTTCATACTTAGTCTTTGCTTGGATTTAAACTTCTCGATAAGCGCTTCTTTCACCTTTCCTCAAGTATTCATGCTGTCCATGTGATGTACCTTAAACTCCTGTGCCATATAAATTTAAGACATTTTAATATTAATATTCTAACAATTAATTGTACCCTCAATTGAGGCTTCTGGACGTTAAGAAGATGTGCAATACTTCCTTCTATAGTTGTAAACTTATCTTTTGAGGTAGGTTTAAGGGTATCAAATTCCATAATTGAATTATGTGTACTTTGGGTCATCTTGCTCAGATAAGTCTCTACTTGTGTCACTCTGCTCAACCTGTCAAGAGAGTCGGCGAATATGATCTTGTAGTGGGTTGAGATGTTGCTTTAGAATTTCAATAGTAATCCTTGGTGTGACATCCAGCTAGTTAATGCGTCTCTCAAGTATAACTTTGTCATTCTCCAGGTTTTACAAGAACTTTAAGGGAATTTGTTTGCTGGTGAGCGGTAAGTGGAAAGTACATAAGAGTTTGTTTTCGTCTTATAACACTCCAATGATCCTTTTAAGTCCTCCTTCATTTCCTGACGTTTAGCTCTTTGAGAATATTTGTCCACTTTGGCTTTTAGCTCTTCCATGAGGTTGTTCTAATGCTACATAGCATCATTTAGATGGCGATAAGTCTAATTAAAGTTTTAACAACTATATGGTTTGATTCTTATTTCACTCATAATTTGTTAAGTTGTTAAATAATTTAGAAGGTAGCCAACTGGGTTGCATGGGATACTAGATTCTTCTCCTCAGGAGCTGCACTGGTTTAAAGGATTTGAGGTAATGATTGTGCTTATGAGGTTTAGTGAGCTTCAAGATCATCTATTCGTTTTAAAGCGAGCTCTAGTCTATATTTGAGGGTCTTAAATTGTCTATCTCACAAAGACGGCTTCTAGAAATATGTGCCACCATTTTCCAGTGAGCTTTTAGCGTCATGCTAACAAAGCTCTTTTTAAAAAATTTTTAGTAGTCTCTGGGTTCTTTTATCAAATCTAATATGTCCTTTCTGAGAATTTACATAGCTTTCTACACATACTTGATAACCCTAAAATCAATCGTCCCCATTTTTTTATAAAGTATAATAAAATAGGAATGATATGAATTGATCTGCCAGTGTATTTCCCCTATACTTTGTGTTGCTAATTATATACCTGTTCATAGGCCACTCTCAACGCCCCATAAGTATTGATGTGATGATAGAGCTCCTTGTTATGGACTCTTAATGGATATATGATATGGTAAACTACTGGGTGTACAAACTGAATGATATATTTTAAGAGGTTTACATATGATCCATATGTCTCTTGGAGAACATTAGATTCATATAAAATCATAAGAGTACCATCCACGGCGTATGCACTTTTTGCAGCTAACTCTTATTACAGGATTTATGATCCTCTAGGTAAGTCTCTGGCCACTTCACTGAAACTACAGGGTAGAAATTAGGATTTTGAATTTTCAATTAGAATTTAATAATACTCTTTTTTTACAACTAGTGGTGCTCAACCCACAAGGGGGAGCCGCCATGCATCTTATATGTGAATGAGCCAAAAAAGGATTACTAGAAGTAAAAAACTTCCTAATATGGCCCCTTAAGCTATTAGCCTAGGAAGCCATATCAGAAGGTGAGAAAGCTTTTGGGGAAATTTTGTCTGGCGCCCACTTTAGCTTGCAGATCATTGCGGACAGCATATGGTTTGAGGCATCAGTGACATGTGGCATAAGGAGGTTTTTCGGGGTTTTTCTTCATTAATGAGGCTGGTGGTGTCCATCGCCTCAATTATTGAGCAAGTTGATGCTCACGAAAGTGATGAGAGCCAGCACAAAAGTGAAAGACTTGATGCTCTGGCGGGTTTAGGATAATTAGGTTCAAAAAGAGAGGTTTTACTGCAATTTTCTAGTACTCTTATAAATTGCATAAAAGTTGACTTCCCATTCAGTCATCTTCATTAGCTCTATTATGCGCTTAGCGGGTTACACTATCAATGAAAATATCTTCCATGTTTAAATTAAATGCAGTTATTATTAAGCGATGGCTGTGCCCCCTGTAGTTAGTATCATCCTGTAGGGCTTTGTTTTTAAGAAGCTTAATGATAATATTCTAAAGAAGACTGACATTCAACACTTGCTTTGAGGCTGAGACTTTCTTAGGATAATATTATTTTAAGGGAGTTCAAGCCTTGCTTAAGACCTGACAATTAGATTATTCATATTATGCTAAGAGGCGAAGGTACTTACTAAATTAAGGTTGCCAAACGGAGAATTAGAATAAAAGAAATACTTTATTAGATTTTTAATTTTTGGGTACTTAAATGTCACTAGAAATAATATAACTCATAAGGTAAGTGAACAATATAATTGTTGAGAGGAGGTTTTGAAAGGGATGATTTTATTAGATACTACATCCTAATTCATGAATGCCTTTGTAGCATTATTTTAAAAGGCAGCGAATGTACTTTAAATGACCTATTTTAATAGGACTTAGTAATATATAAGTTAATCTTTATGAAGATTCTAAATCTGTACCCTTTAGAGTTTATGACTTAATTAAAGTCCTCATAAGCTATCCAATGCAGAAGTCTCCTATTTGGATAAGGCGTTACTTTGACTAATCAGAATTCCATATTAGGGTATTTTGGGCACAAGTCATAATGGAGAACCTTTCTTAGTATCAAATTTAGCCTTACTGTTTTTTTATTTTCAATATAAAAGAATGATGAATCCTCTTTCCCCCTTTTTGTAGGCTTAGCTTAATTTATCTTGAGGTTTACTTGATTAGATTATTATCATTGAGCCCAATACCATGGTATCCAATAAAGGTAATGGTCTTAACCTCGTGGTTTAGTCAAAGAGTAGTATACGTCAAGCAGGGGTGAACAGCGCCACCCATCTTTCATACAGATTGCCCTAGATCATCTTGGTAAAGGGATGGTTTTAAAGTTGATACCCATTTAAGCTCTGAATGTATTCAAGTTTCTTCATATCTTGATAGCCGCAGCTGGGAACCTTATAACCCTTTCCTTAAAGGACATAAAGCACTTTTCCTTTTTTTTCTGGCTTTCATTAGAGTAAAATTTTTGTGGGACTGGGAGCTTGATTGCTGCAATGCCATTTTGACTTAGGCGGATGGTGCCAGTGCTTCCAGGTAGGTCAATGGAACCTTTGAAACTAACTCCCAATAATTGCTATAATTATTGAAAGGAACCCAGATGTTCTCATAAGCCTGGCAATTTTTCCATAACGTTAGGTATTATATCCCACTTTTGATTCGCCGCAAACATAGTAACTCTTTCACTATAAATTCAGGAGTACCTTTAAAAATGGGTTCTGTTTCTAAGGGTTTTTGTCCCTTGAGGTTTTAAGGATGAAGCGTAAAAAGATTCATATTTTTCAATTTGTTTGTATATCCAAATGAAGGAACTTTGTAATTGGGTTTTTATTGAGAGACCTTTCTTATTTGCTTGATAATTCTTTAATTTTCTTTGAGAATAAGCTCTCTGTATTTAACATAACTAAGTCGCATACCTTTTTGTTGGGGCTGCTTACGTTTCTTGTCAGCAAAATACTTGGCGTCATTTTTTGACTTAGTCAGATGCTTCATGTCCTGTTAAGCATTGGTTAAATATGATCCTAAAGCCGTACACTTATGGGATATTACTGCGAATTTGGGGGCCAATTGTAAAGTTATGTTTTTACCCCAAGTAAGAATACTTTGGCGACAGCCCTGTTGAATGATAATGTTTATTTATGAAATGTGTCAATAGGAGGTCAGCTACCCGTGTATCTTGGGGGCTGTAGCATAACAGCGAAGGTAAAGCTCCAATAGCTGACTGATTCGTTCCATATGGCCATTGGATTGGGGACTGTATGCTGACAAGTGGCAGTGTTTGATCGTTAGCATATCACATAGAGCTTTCTAAAATCTCAAGATAAACTGAGGATCTTGTTGCTGTTTTTCTCTGAAGCACTCCAAACAGCAAAATGATGTGGACATAAATAGCCACGCCATGCTTTCAGCTGTTGTCAAATTCAAAATGTGATGAATTTAGCATATTTTATGAATTGATCTACCATTACTAAGACATTATTTAAGCCTTGAGATTTTGGCAAGTTTACTTTATAGTCTAATAATATCGAGAACCTTGGGCCTTCTGCTTGTTATATGGGGTGCAGTAGACCATTTTGACATGTTGTCAGGATTTTGATATGCCCATATTACCCAGCTGCTTAGATTATGATAGGTCCTTATTCACTAAAGGATCAGTCTAACTATTATATGGGAGTTATAATTTTTTTTATGATAACTGTTGTTTGGCGAAGTCAACTCAATTAATATTAGGTAATTTGCCGTGGTTGATCCAGCAGATCAATATGCCAGATTCTTTAATTCTTTTTGGGATGCTCCCCAAAAATAAGCGAGTAATCAGGTTGTCAATTTTATATTTATAAAATGATTATTTTGTTTAAGTTGATTGGGGTTCATCGCCAAATGACAGGAGGGGTTCATGAAGTTTTTTAAGCGCTGAAAACGCTTCTAAAACAATTTCTGATTTAATTGATGAATGCGAGAAACATTTACTAAAAACCTGGAGAAGGTTGCAGGGCTGTAAGGCAACAAGTGTGCCTATTTCTATAAATACACTTGTTTTCCCTCAAATAAACTAGATCTAGAAATTACTTTTGTATTTTTGACTTTTGTACAATGATTGTGTAGTTGTCTTTTATGATAAGAGTCTAAGGATATGATATACTTTGTCTAATGTATTTGGCTATCAAGATTTCCGCCAGGCTCTACATTATTAGAATAGGGAAGAGTTTCCTACCAGTTTAGAGAAGAGAAGAAAGAATAGTTCCCTGTTGTTTAAAGATACCTTTGAAGGTAGGAAAGGCATGCACCAGTCTAGTTTTAGACTTCACAATCAACGTAAGATTAATAAAACTCAACTTAAGTAATAGTCTTCCTAATATTACTTCCCAAAAACAGTCAAAAAGGACAATTCAATCAATGCAACTATCAAGAACTTGTGCATTAGAAGTGGGAGCCAAGGTGAGCATCCCAAATGGTTACAGTTGGTGCTAAAAAGTGATTGAGACCATAGCTCCTAAATTTCTACACCTGTCCAGCTTAATTTTAGGACATAGAAAAGTTAAAAACTCTCTACTTATGCGGTATCTTCTTTTGTTAGAAACATTCCAGTCATAACCCCATTATATCAAATCAATGTATTTTTTTGTGCCAGGATGTTCCATAGCTGGTGAAACAATATGTTCCCTTATAACGCGGGAATGCAGGGAAGAGGAAACCCATACTTAATCACAAAACTGAAATAACTATCCTTTTAGTAGCACCATCCAGATAGCTTTTCCAGCTTAAACTTACTAAGATCAATACCTTCTAATTCAAAACAATGTAATGCCAACACAGAGTCCTTAGGAACCTTCTACTTCAGTTGGTATTGAACAGACTTAGTTGAACCTGCTCTATCCACAGGATATAAAACAATGGCGGTAACAATGGGGAGGGTGAACCCCAGGGTTTGTTATTAGAGTGGGACCTGAAGGGAGTTATCACAGCAGCAGCTGGTGGCGCCAGGGTCATTAATTGCTCTTTAGAAACTACAGTTTCCGACTAAGATTTTATGTTAAGGTCAGAACTCATAAGAGGAGTAAATCTAAGAATATATGCCAAGTTGTGGATGGACCCCTTAACAAACTCATATACAATCCAAAATTAAGGAGATCTAAATGGGTCCTGGTTTCCATGTGTGCCAACATCTGAGGCTCTCAAAAGTAGATAAGCAACTTATGGAAAGAGCCACAGTTATGGTTGCTTGGTCCCATTTAGATGTTACTACCAGTGCATCAAAGACCAGGCGGCGGAAGCCAGCTCTTTCTGTAATTAATCAATATCATCCATTACAATATCCATTTTTACAAATAAGCAACTGTGTGTTCCTGTATTCAATTCTTGTAAAAGTACAGCAACTATGGCCATGTCAGAGGCGTCACAAGCTACGATAAAAGGATTGTATTTGCCATCATGACATAGAACTGGCGGATTTGAACACATCCTTTACTCCATTAAAAGCCTGTTAAAACTCTGGGATCTAACTTTAAGGTTGCTCTTAACAGTGAGTGGGTGTAATGGAGAAGCAAGCCCATTGATGGCTTGTGAGATTTTTTAAGGAAGACACTGCCCCAAAAAGCTACATGTTTACTTCTGCGTCACAGGAATAGGCCGATTTAGTGAATGGAACCACCCAGATTCCATTTCCATATGTCTGAAATTTGGCGGATTAGATCAATGCTGAATTAGGTCCAACAACCAATGTGGACCACTGAGGTAAGCTATATGGGTTAGTAATATCAACCTGTCTTTACCCCTCAAAAAAATTTGTGAAATCTCAAACGTCAGAAAAGAACAACAGGTAGAGAAGTGGTAGCATAACGAGGTAATTTCTTCTCCACTCTGGGTTGGGTTTCAATTGACACAAGTTTGAAACCAGCACAGACTAAAAAACTCAGCGTGGTATATTTATCCTAAGGTCAACCAGCCTCAACTACTATTTTTAAAAAGAACAACAGGTAAGTGAGGTTGCAACCCCTGAAGTAGCCCCTTTATTTTTATTTTACATAAATAAAAAGGCGAGTGAGGCGATTAACAGTATTGTTATATAGTCGAGAGTAAACAAAAAAGATAGAGCAACTGGTGAGGGTGAATGTTAAAGAAGCTCAAGGTTTTGTTTTTGAGACAAAACCTTGTCGCGTCCCAACATTCAAGTAAGACATAGGGCCTAAACGGCCATGAAAGCTGCAAAAATCTGAACTGAGGTTCAGAAAGGCGTGGGATTTACATTTTAAGGTCGCCCTTTGTGTGAGTTATACCCAAGTCATACTTTAAGCTCTTTCAAGCTTAAAGAATAGCTCAAGGAGGGCACAACTCTGGTACCAAGCCAACATCAGCCAAAAATACCCCAAGGCATTTTGACTTGTGATTCAGAATCTGAATTCTGAGTCAAAATGGTACAAACAGTTTGAACCAAATTTGTCATATCACCCCCATCTAAAGGGGAGCCCCCTTAAAAGGAGAGTCCCAAGAAGGAGGCCACCGCCATGAGGGCTTCTTGGGGCAAGTTACCTTGAGCACCAAGAAATTTATCCAAATTAATTCCAGACCCCTTGTGGCTAGCGAAACCTGATGAGGGAGAGTCAACAGGGTTGCTGGATCAGCTCACTCAATGTGGGGGAGCATGTCCGGCACTTGGCTGGGATATGCTCCCTAAAAAGCGTGCGCAGTCCATCATGGCCATGTGATACCCCTAAGCAAAGTGAGCTGACTGAAAGGGAGGTAACCTTCTGGGCCAGGTTCCTGTGGTGCCCTCAAATCGATGATGAGGGGGAGGCCTCATAGAATAAATGCCCACCATCACTTTTTTACAGGGTTGGCTATCAGTCACTGTCTCCCTCCAGTGCTGGTTACTCATAACCAGGACCCAAGGCAACAATGAGGTCAGGTGAGTGGAGATCAAAATTTTTCAAGGGAGAGATTGGGAGTTCAAAATTATGTAACAAACAGAGCCACCCAAATTCTTTTTTCCAGATGCCTGAATTTCAGCAGAGTATATCACCACTAAATTAGGTCCAACAGAAAAGTTGGGCCACTGAGGTATGCTATCAGGGTTAGGTAATACCAACTTATCTTTAACTCTCAGATTTTGATAAATCTCAAATGATAAAAAGAATGACAGTTAAGCAAGGTTGCAACCTTCAAAGTAACCCTTTTTTTATTTAATGCAAATATAAAAAAGGTGAGCGAGGCGTTTCCTGGCATTTATCTGACTTTGAGAGCAAAATAATATAGAAACAGAGCAACTGGTAAGGGCTAATGCTTAGAAGCACAAGGTTTTGTTGTTGAGACAAAAACTTGTCATGACTGACATTCAGTTGAAGCATAGGCCTAAACGGCCATGAAAGTTGCAAAATTCTGAACTGAGGTTTGGAAAAGCATAGGCTCAACCTTTTAAGGTCGCCCTTTGGCAGAGCCCTCCCCTGACCATACTTTAAGCTCTTTTTAGCCTAAAGAATAACACATGGTGGGAACATCCCTGGAGCAAAGCTGACCTCAGCCAGAAATCCCCACGGGCGCTTTGAATGAAATTTGAAATCTGAATTCTGAGTCAAAATGGGATGAACAATTTAACCTTTTCATCACATCTAATGGAAAATTCATACAACTTGAAGGTGCAATATCATTTCCATC
>JAKSZP010013807.1:0-43458 GCA_022478985.1 Massospora cicadina
AACCCCATCCTGTCACTACCCAATTGACCACTATTTAATCAGTTGCATGGCACTGAGAAAATTGTTGGTCATTTTCTTACTTTCCTTTCCCAATAAAATTTTGCCAAAAAAGAAATTTTAATATTTTTTATTTTTCCATTCTGACTGCATCCCAGATGGCTTTTCCCTGGTAGTCCATCGCCCCACACTCTGGGTGGGCTTTACCAATTCTTTTGGTCACTATGGCTCCCTCTATCACCAATTGGGCCCAGTGAGTCCAATACTTTTGGTCCTACAACCCCGCTCTTGTTAATTTTTGACACCAATACATGGGGATCTTATGGCCCTACATACAACAGTGGAAATAAAGAATCTATCTCCACATTGCCCCCAATGAGCTGACCGCTCAAGCTGAGAATCTTGTTGAGACTATCCCGGCAATCCCATCTCATGCAGTGAGAATCACTGAGTCAGGAATAGGTTCAGTGTGGTTTTCTAATGGAATACTCATTACCCTGTTGTTACGCCACACCTTTGTGGTATCCCATTTTCTGGCTTCATATCAAGTCATACGGTTGGCAATGCCTCTGGCATTCTGGCTTACTTTTTGGGTGCTCACGCATCCTGACTGGCAGGTCAGTCTAAACTTCTTCTGCCGTTTCCATGACGATTCTCCTAAATAAGAGGGTGTGGTAGTAGCGGTAGTCTTTCATCCCTATTTGGCGGAGGAAAAATAGGGGATATGTGATGCAAAAACTGTACAATCTTGAGCAGAGGTATGTCATCATCCAGAAGTGGCGAAATGATATTATGAAGTTTACAATATGGCTTCACTGTGGAGGACATTTCAATGCACACATCAGCTTCTACTAAGTACCCAGCTCCAATCAGCACATGGGCTTCTGTTGTGATTTGATCAGCAAACTCTAGGAGAGTCTCATCTCAATGAAACCTAATCATTAAGAATTCTGCTTTTCAATGTGACATCTTTGAGGTATCCCCAAACAGGAGGAGTATGGTATCCTTCACATCCTTATAGGTGACAGAGCTACTTGGAAGGTAACAGGTGACCTGATTGGTGCTTCTGACATCCAAGACAGATATTAACAATTTAGCCTTTCATCTATCAGAGGCACCTTCCACTGCAAACTCAAACTGTTTGAAGAACCCATGAATGTTCCCATTGTGGTCAAACAGAGGTAATTTTTCGATATTAACCTCCTCATCCCATTCACAGGGTTTTGGGCCATACTGAGTAATGGATTGAGATCCAAAAGTAGATTCTCGATGAGGAGCTGGATTAGTGGGAAGTTGGGATGTCTGCCACTTCAGGGGTAGCATGACCTTCTGCCATGGGTGGTACCACCATTACTTGAGGAAAGGGTCGTTCCAACTCATATGCGTATCTGGTACTACTATCTTGGGTGTAGTAGCTCCGACCAGCGTCATATTCTTCCATGTATGATGCCCCTTCTTGATAGTCATCATTGTTTCAGTGAGAAAACCAAGAACTATTGGTCAATCTTTGTTCTGCGCACTGCAGCCACTTGGTGGTATCATTCAATCATTTGGCAAGTTCGTTGTTTTGTAGTCCCAAGATTTGCATTTGGCTAAAATGTACTATCAAGTTGGTGCATGACAGAATCTCGTTCTTGAAGAAGTTCATCTTGGTTTTTGAGCACCGCATCTAAGGTAACTTTGAGTTCCTCATAAACAGCTGGTGCGTTATTCCGTGAAGACTCCCCAACAACACATCTTGGGTGAGGCATGGCTGGCAACTGGAGTCCCGGAGTGTTAGGTGGTTGATCAATGGCCCCCTGTAGTGAGCACCACTGCTATAATTTCGGATGGTATCATTAGGATCTGTCAGGTTATTCGCACAGGTTGAACCTACTGAGCAATGACAGACAATGTGGTGATCATTGGCCCTTTATACATAATTAAAAATATATTTAAAATAGAAGCAATTGCCCCAACCAATTCTTTAATTATTTTTTATAAATACAGCTACTTTTCACAGTTCCATCTCTTCTATGCTAAAAACAGCCTTTTCTCTCAATTGCCCATCTTGCTTATATACAGCAGCTTCAGGAGATACTGCTTCTCATGGCTTGGGCTATTCTATTCCGCCAATTCTCCTCAAATTTGGCTTGTTATTCTCTAATCATCTGTCACCCTAATTGTAGGCAATTTGCTTTGTATTCATCAAACGTTGACATCACCTTATTGCCTTATCGCCTTATATAGAGGCGATCCAATAAAACCCATTATATCCAATAAAAACCTTTTATCCTGATATCACCTCATCTCAAGGCACTCAAATAATCGTAACTGAACTATGTTCAGCGTATTCCACCCTGCTGTCACACAATTATTGTCCAGTCATATCAGAATTGTGACACTAGTCCAAATCCTTTGTGAATTGGGAAAATCTGGTTATATTCAACTTGATGAATCCTGAATTAAGGCCTCAGATCTTTCAGAGTACTTAAAGGATATTTAAATGGCTCCCTTACTCCAATAAATCTGTTTGAGACAACCCTTCAAATACAGTTTTTCCAATCTAACATAATCTCTAGGATTCCAAAAATTCTTAAATACAGTAAATACAATCCTTACAGCTTGATCCAACAATCTGAAAAGTGCCTATTTTTGACAAATTTTGTCCCATAGATTTAAGGGACGTTGAGTCATATCTGAACTTAAGCTCCTGAAAATTATTTAGAAGTGTGGATCTTTCCTTCCAACCATCATCCATTTTACATTTTTTACCATGTCAAACACTTATATCCAATTTCTATCAACTTTCCCTAAAAGTCAGAAGCCTCTCCTAGGGCTTGCTGCTAGTCCATTCTGATACTCTCATTAAAATCTAGTTCTTTATTTTTATCACTGCTGATTGACCCTTTGTTGTCAAGGACTTGGAAAATTATGAACGCGTTTCCTAGCCTAAGTAATGGCCTAACTAAGAAATGATCATCATGAATCGCTGCACACAATTATAGAATGGGTACATACATTAACAACATAATGTGACGTTGTCTGATGCATAATCTTCCAGCCCTGCAACCTGGTTAATCAAATTTTATCAATAGTTGAAATCGTCCACTCTTATTATCTGACCATAAGCTAAGACTGTGGATCAGTTGAGGTGTTGTCAACCTTTCCTTTATATTAGTGGTTGCATATAAGACCCATAGTTGCCCTACCACAGCCATTTGGTTTTTCATGAGGCCTTTGTTTCATTTGAATTTACATTGATATTTGCATGTGAACCTTAAGACTAGTCATAACATCTTTTAAACAGATGAGCCTCTGGGCTCATGGGATATTCATCAGGGCTTGACCCACCCAGACTGGTAATTCAGTCTTTTTTGATCATATGCATACATGACAGTAAGGAGGTCAAACGGTATTAAGTTATGTGATGTTATAGCTCAGATAAATAGATCTACTCCTTTTAATAAAGAAGTCATATAGCGTTTAGTTTGTGATTGTAGATTAGCCTTTATTTTATTATAAACTATAGGTCTATGGCTTTATAATCTAGCAACTGAGCTTTTTGTACAGTTGAAAGGCTTTACCTGATTATTGTAGCTCAGGACTGTTTTGTATAATCGCTGCTACATCTCGTTATAGCTCCCTATAACATTTTTATTAATATAGTTTTCTACTGCTATATATATTAAATTTCATTGATAAAGGCTCAAATAACATCAAATAGTTTCATTGTGAATAGTTAAAATGTATTAAGTAAGATGTCATAGATTTTTTTTAACCATCTAGTACTAAAAAAAGATGTCATAGGTTACAAGAATAGTATAGTAATATAACTTATTATATAATTAAAAAAGAAATAAAAGTGGAGTGACTTTAAATGTTATCGTATCTATATTCTTAAAGCCAAGAATCTATGGTCTTTAATGGTGTCAGTTTTTTCATTATCAGCTTATTAGTGCGTAGTATTAACACAGATAGTGATAGATTAGGCATATGCCTGAAGTTTTATTTACAGATGTAAGAGAATTAAATTAAAACTAGCGGTTAACTTTTATGAAATAATTCCAGCTGGTTTTTTTCAGATTATAAATCTGGAAATAATCTTGGGAGAGGATATCTGATTTTGAAATCAAGCTAGAACAAGTGTAAAAAGACTAAAAGAGCTCACACAAAACTAGTAGGGAAACAATAACCTCAATACTTATAGTAGTATAGAATTAAAAAAATACTTTTCAGTTTATCTAGAAACAAAACGGATATTTAGGGTAAAGATACTATAACAACATAAACATTTGGGACCAATCTTTATCTTTTTATATAAAATATATATTATTGATTAAATCAATAAAAGCCCCCTAAAATAATAGTACATGATTTATACAATGGCAACAATCCTCAAATTTGATTTTATCAACCAAGAATATTGGCAATTACACTTGCAGATAAATTTAAGCTAAGAACAAAAGTATGAATAGTACCAAAATGATAAGTAATAAAGAGTATTCATCTAGTACTAAAAAAAATAAAGAGTATTATTCCTAAGATATAAGATTGATTATTTCATCTCGATTATATTTACCCTTTCAATCATTCGACGCATATATGCGTCCAAAAAATGGAGGGTGATGTAAATCTAAAAACGCATATACGCGTCTAAAAACCGAGGTGTATGTAAATCTAAAAACGCATATATGCGTCCAAAAATCGAGGGGCATGTAAATCTAAAAATGCATATATGCGTCCAATTAAAATAAGATTTATATAGATTTATTTCAAAATTTGTCGAATATTCGTGTTACAGGCAAGGACCAAATTTACCAAAAATTTATGTTACGAACAAAGACCAAATCTACTAGATATTTATGTTATGGACAAGGACCAAAATGATTGCAAAAAGAGTGAACGCCGGCTAAGAAATTCGTGCCAAATTTAAGGCAAAAAAAGGATGCTTTTTTGAAAATGACTGAAAGGGTTAAAGCAGTTATTATTCTCTTAACTTTATCAGTTATTGTAAAAATCTCATTGAAACAACAAGGTACGGGAGTCCATATAATACTTAACTAATATGAGAAATTCTACTTAAAAGAATTAATGTAAAATTTATATTGCTAACGCTTTGATAACTTGGGAACTTACCCAGCTTTATCTTTATTAGTACTAAATTAGCTTAACAAATTTATACAATATCTAAAAAGTTTCCAACATGATGTTTACTGAGGTCTAACTGTGGGAATCCACAGATGAATTTCTGATTGACTTTATCAATTACTATGAATTGTTGGACAATTACAAGTCTGATGTATTAATAGGAGTGGTTTGGAGGTAATTAATGAAAACATTGGCCAAAAGGCCCTGGTCAATTCCCAGTGGAACCCTCAAATCAGGGTAACAATTCTATTAATACTTAGACAAAAAGAACAAGTTTGGGAAGTTGGATTGCACCAAATCATCAGCCAAATCAGGGGAGCCATTCTGAGGGCCCTCCCCATCTTACAACTAAACTAGTACAACCAACACCACGGAGACTGGCCCCTTTTATAGGGTTGGAGGGGGTGCAGCAAGGTGAAAATATTTTACTTCCTTCTGATTGGTCTAGATATATAAAATCCCTGCATCACAAGTTCATCTTCCCAGATGTCACTTCACCATCTGCCCTCACATTAAAGCGAGGTAAGTCTTGAACAGTCTGATAGTTCAACACTTATATTACCTAATTCAGATGTGCCTAGCTTATAATGAATTTCTCATCTGACTCACTTTGAGTCTTGAGACAATTTAAATACTAAGCATCCTAATATCAAGAGGGTTTGCTTATTAACCTCCCCACAATTACTAATAAAAATCTTGTAAAAACCAACTTTTTGTTATTTCAACATTTATATTATTTTAAAGATAAGTGGGCAACTCACCCCCTAAAAATATTTATCCTAGCAGTAGAGAAACGTAATTCTCCTGCAATTAATTGTTGGAATTTAGGTGCAAAACGCACTAGCGAGTACAATAAAAGCCTAATTTCCAACTTGGATAAAGTTATCAGACTCTAGTACTGAAAGAGGAAGATTTGTTATCAGATCTCTATCACTCCATCTAATGACTGTAAACTATACCTATAACAGAGGATAAAGTATAGCATTAAACTACAACAGTCTAATTGACAACACCATTTTTAAATCCGTGTGACTATTCCAAACTGCTTATGAAGCTGGTGATAACCTTTAATAACTAAAAGTAAGTGTAACAAAGCTAATAAGTTTGTCAATTAACAATGCTAATAGCTGGAGTGATTTTTATTGCGAAAGATTGAGCTTATAATGTGTAATTAGAACACTACTATTATAATGGTAGATGGTTCTCCTACCGCGAATAAACTATTATACTGGTATTGTTTTGAACCCAAAGACGCTAAGAAAAATCTTGTTTTGGGCTACAGGGATTAGAGTTCTCGCTTCAAAGCAGGTGATATTACTTCCTCTCTCATGAAATAGTAATCGGCAATACTTCCCCATCGTCCCCCAATAGATGTACTTAATCCAGAAATACCCAGCCACTGGCTTGATGAGCGCCGTTGACACCTTTAGATTACTAATTTTATAGCGCAGCGTTAACTTATTCGGCAATTGATCCTTTAAAATTTGGATCCATTCGGTTTCTGATAGATCGTTTTCGGTGCTTTGATATTTGGGATGAGGCAGGTTTAAGTCAACAACGCAGTTCCCACGATGGTAATCAATGGTTCCTGACACGTTAAATGATTCGCCTAGCCAAAACCCCTCGTAGGTAGATTTGTAGCAAATTTGTTTATAGGCGTGCCGTTGAGGATGCGTTACGCATCTTCTGACCTTTTGTGAAGCAGTTAAGTTATTAGTCCAGTACTTTCCACCTATCCAATGGGAATTGGGTTCTAGAGGAGGTGCGTGCCCAGGAGGAAGCCATCCAGAGCTCTCAATCCCAACTATTTTGATAAATTGAGGCACTCCAGTGGACTTAATTGCCCATTTAGATCGCATTTTCAAAGCCGACTCCTCCTTTCGAAGCTCCAAGAGCTTTTTATTTAAGGCCAGGCAGACTTGGAGGAATTGAATTGGCTTTACCATTTACTTGGGTAGTTGCTTAATGAAACCCGAGATTTTATCTAAACCTTATGCTCTAGTTTAGAATAAGAAATGATTCGGTACGTTCTAAAATTCTACCAATGTGAAATTAAAAAAAACAGACACCAATTGGCCTGTACCGTATTCTTAATAGCCCATTAGCGTGCTGTATTATCGATTTTACTTTTATGATAATATTTTCAGTCTGAGTATAGCAGACTCCATTACATCATAGTCTTTTATTCCATCATAATTTCAATCATCTTATAATGAAAGTTTCCGTTTTCCACCAACTTATCTTTTCTAGCTTATGTCATTTAGAGCTTTGAATTATTCTTGGCGCTAAACAATTTTAACTATATAGTACCTAAAGCAGAAACCTCTATAAAGCTAGACAGTCCCAGCTGGACATCTTTGGAGTTTGGACGGGACCTTTAAAAAGGATTCTATATTTTCTGGTAGGAGAAGTATTTGCCGTTTATAAGCGTTAAGTTTAAGCATAGTCAAGTAATTATTCTTTAAGGCAGAAATCGCTGTTTAGAAAACCGAGAAAAATTTATTCTAGCGCTAATTGCACTACTCTACATGTAAATATGCATATCAACATTAATTACTATCATAACTTATTATGGGATAAGTAGCCACGAATGTGGAAACGATTCTTATGTCTTAAATAACGCAAATGGAACAAGCTAAAAACTGATAGCAGCCAAAAAAATTCAATTATTCAACGGACTTAATCCGATCTTTTATACAGCCAATGGAAGGGTGGTTAGTCTGGCAGGTAATTCCTGCTTCCACTCTAGTTCAGGTTTTGTTCAACACATGTTTGAAACCTGTACTGGCAATTAAAAAAATCTCAAAGTGTATATTTGTCCCAAGGTCGACCTGCCTCGATTACTTTTATTACAGCCAATGGATTCCCTCGTTACTGATAGCTCCTAGTATCTATCTCAAACTTTCCGCATATTAACTCATAACTAAGCAAATCTTAAGTCTCTCACACCATTAGGCTTTTAAAAGTAATATAGTAATTCTATATCTGAAAAAGAACACTAAAGCAATGATTTATTTTCGCTTAATGTAGAAATAGCTAAGAAGGTTGAGACCAGTAGGCATTAAACTAGACAATTACCAAAATTACATAGATAAATATATAAAAAATACATGATTAGCATATATAGAATCACATAATTACATATGTTAAAATTTGGGTTTATTTGCTGATCATTCCCAGAAGTCCACTGCACAGGTTCAGTTATGTGCACAATTTGCATTGATTGATATTAATAGATAGGCGATAATAGTATGGAGAAAATTACCTGTAGCTGATTAAATAAACCAGTTCTGATGTGATCCAATGATAAGATTGTAGCGTTTTACAAAATGCTGATTATGTTGACAATTAGGGACCTCTTCCCTCTTCCAGCTGAACTTAATCTACTCTCAGATCCTGAGATTCCTGGCCTTAGTTCCCATCACGCTGAGTTGGCAGAGATCTACTTCAAGGATTTGACTCTTCTAAGGATATCCAATCTTTATTCTTTATCATATTAAAGAGTCAAAATATTCTACTACAATATTATAAACTGAAGATGAATAGAACTTGATATTAAATTAGCTTCAGTGTAAGATCTTTTATTACAAAATATGAAGGGAGATAAAACTGATGATAGGATTTACAATGACTTGTTATAGAAATAGAGAAATGCTATGTGTGATAACAGTTAACCAGTCATCCTCTCTATAATTGATTACCCTCAAACTGGTATATTTCTACAATAATGGAATGTTATAATGCAAGAGATAAAGAAGTGCTAAAGTTAACAACAATTAGCCACAAATTTTCTTTATAATTGATTTCCACCCCAATCAGGTAAACTCTTACATCCCACTGATTTCTTCCTCACTTCAAGGTACTAGAAATATAAGTCTATGTCTTTTATGGCTACCTACCATACTAATATCTCAGTCAACGTTGCCAATTAATTCCTAAAACCTGTATCAACTCCAGAGTAGTGAGACCTGAATAATAATATACCTTTGAGCCTATCTTTATCTTAATGTAAGATATGATTTGATCTCATGTAAGATCTGCTTTATTATTACAAACTAGGGAATTTTTAGAGGGAATTGGTGCCCAACTATTCAGTTGGTGCCTCATTAAGAAATTGGCTCTGTTGCTGTTGAATTTCACTTCGAAATCTCTTCTGGCAATAATCTCTCCATTGGACTTAGGGTTCCTCCATTGGATATCCCAGAGACCTAAAAACGGAAAGAACAAGAAAACTTGTCCCTAACATTTCTGCTCAATCACAGAAAACCAACCACATTTGGGTAGCAACCTGCTTAGGTAATGGGACTCTTTACCCATTATAGCAGGTCATAAACTAACTGATTGAATTACTAGTTGCAGGCGGCATCACTTACCTCACAACTCCTATATAAATTCTCAATCAGTCAGTGAGGAACTTGACTGATCCCAATTAGTACATCTAATAGTTAGTCAACAATCAACTATCTGATGACTTAATTCAGTTGCAACTCTGCATGACAAGACCTTTGGCATTTGCATGGATTGACCCCAGCGGATCTGAACCTGGCAAAATACCCAAAATTCTGCTGACATGATCAAAAAATATCAAAATTAACCAATATCCAATTCATTTTCTAGTTGGACTTATCCCCTAGAGAATTATCAGATAACCTAGGAATCTGGAAAGTTGGGAAAAGTCCCAACAACGCAATGACAAATTTTTATAATCAATATATGAACTCTTGAGTATTTTACCATAATAAAATTTATTCCAAAATCACCAACTTGTTTGCATATCTAGTCATATATAACATGATTTAGAAACTGTATAAATATAAATAGACTAAAAAAGCAACCAGCAATAGAGCTATAAGATACATGATATTTTAGTGAAATTTTATAGCTAATTTTGACACTATAGTTATTTATAACTATACCCTCTTGAGCTAAAATTGATACAGGCTGCTAACTTTTATATGAAAATAGTATTATTACTTTTCCATTATTTTAATCTCTCTTAGAATTTAGATTTTACCCTCAAGTTACTTAGTGTAATATTTTTATTCTAAGTCACCCCACCTCAGAGAAAAGTTAAGATGGTTTGTTTTGCTATACAATTTCAATCATGCCTAGTATAATTGATCAGATTTTCTTGGTAGGAAACAAAGTTGTACTATTTATAATGAAGTGATGGTGTCCTAGTTACTATAGCATATGATTACTATGCTAATTACAAGACCAACTTTTCTTCAACAATGTTTGTGGTCTTAAGATGAGGAATCTATTCAAGTAGATTAAAATATACTGTCTTAATCTTACAAGATTAATATCTAAATATGGTATTACTCTGTCCAGAATGGTAACCTTTAATTTACCATATTCTACACATTGCTTTCATGTCTAGTTTATTTTATTCTTCATTTGCTTTTAGTAATGTTTGTGCATCAGTCAGCATGTCTCAGAAAACGTTGCTTAGACAGTCTTTAACCCTAGGTTTAAGGCTATAATATTTTCTATTGTTTTTTTTTAAACTGGATCTTTAGAACCTATTAAGCTGTACTTAAAATGATTAAATGTATGTTTTTTATATAAACTCTCTAAAGTTGGGTGCACAAGCTATTTATCTGGTGCAAAATGTAAAATTTACTAAGTAATTTGCAAGCTAAAACCAGTCAAGTCTTGAAGCAATTTATTTTAACTTACTAAAAGTAATTTAAGAAACTTTATTGTAAACTAAGCTTTAACACTTTAAGGAGCAAACACAATAATCAGTGGTTAAATTAAATATTTTATATATTAATTGAAGTGAAATACTATACTAAAAGGAAATTAACGTTAGTGATCAACATGACAGTTATGCCTTCACTTCAAATGGAATCATCACTGACAAGCATTATACTATAAAAGGAATTTTGAAAGTGTGATGACCAGATCAACCATTGTCATCTTCACCTAAAATGGAAACTACTTCCAACATGCTTATCTCCCTTTTGCTTAGATTTAGATAAACGCCTTAAGACGCTTAGCAAGCCCCAGCTAACTAAAATTGAAATATTTTGAGGCCATGCTTAGGTACTGAAACATTTAGCATTAGATCTCCGGTTTATCACATTAGTTGAATCTAACTCCAAGCAAAAACCAGAGTTACAACATTGCGGCATTTTGAACCAGATACCCAAATCAATTGGTGACTTGGCCTTATTGATCCACATATGAAATTGGTCTATGACTACTATCATGGAGATACCACAAGTATACTAGAGAAGAAGATCTCTCCATCTGGAAGGAACTCCACTAGTATAAAAACCACCCTAAGGTTTACATATGAAAGATCATAATGAGGATTTGGGAGATGTATTCTCTTTTATAGATGATTTTGGCCTAAGACATCTATCATTAGACAATATGATATCACACACAATAATCTAATATCTGTTGGATGAAGAGGTTCAAAATATGAATACAATGACTATGATGCCACTCTCATGAGAATTTGACTTTGTTTATACCTTTGGTGGGTGACATAGTTTAAAAACAACCAATGGCAAAGTAATTACACCAAAATGGCCAAAGATGAATAAATGACCTAATAATTATAGAAACCTAGTTACCCTGATGGAAGCATTTGAACCTTCTTTCTATATATTACATGAAAAAGAAATCGGCCAATAGAAAAGGTTGTTTGAAACCCTGAGATGAGTCACATTGGAACCACACCATTGTATAAACATGATGCAATCAAAATATAACTAAATTGGGAGAGGCTTAATGACCAGAAGAAGTATTTTAGCTCAAACCCAAAAGTGGGTAATTTAAAAGGGTATCTGAACATCTTGGTTCAGGGATTTCCACCACAAGACAAAGCTTGCGGATACAAGCATTAAATCAAATAAATGTTGCACAAGACGTAGATTAAGAAGAGACTGACCTAGGGTTCAAGATGCCCCTATAGTATTGCACACCCCATGCCCATTTATTTTCCTTTTATATCTAATTTATGTCTTAAAATTATATAAAAAGTATAAAAGCGCTTCAATTTTATTCTAATAAGAAACTTTAACCACAGAATCATAAGCTTATTAAATGTTTTTCATTTATATTGGTTAAAGTGAAAGGATTGCCATTAACCAGTCTGGGATCTAAAGAACTCACTTGGGGAATGATATCTTAATTGTTAGTAACGCCATGGGAGAGGTTGGTCAAGGCTCTCGTTGAGACTGGTTTAAATGGCCAAAATATTATAGATATGTCTAAGAGAATTAGTAAGAATACTGCTAACATGGCAATGTATAGTTCCAACCACACTTGATTTTATATTGGGTAGCATCAGAAAAAGACTTATTAATGAGGATAATCACGCACCTTCAGAAGTCGCCTGGTATCTAACATGTGTGCAACAGAAAGCCCTCACAGCAAGTCAAACACCCAAGTTAAGCAAACAAGGGCTAATAAGCCAACTGTGGTGCTCACTACATGGGTGAAACTAATGGAACAAGTTGAAGAGTGAGAGATTTCTCAATAACAAATTGTCATTATTAATATGGAGGTTTATCAAGGCAAAAATTCCTCTTAAATCCCAGTGAGAGAGGATGAAGCCATCTGTTTAAGACTCTAAATATTAAAAAACTAGAAGTATCAAGATTTATAAACCCAACTAGAGCGTGTCAAGTGGACTGCTAGAAGAGCCTGCATTGACACTAAATCAATTGGAGTGGACCTTGAGTTGTAAAGAAGAGTAAAACTCCATGTAGATGATTAAAGAAAGATAGTCATACCTTTAAACAAGAACGGATGAACATCCACAACTTGAACAATTTTGGAGATTGTATAGACCAGCATGATTTAATGCTATATACCTTTAAAAGAAATCTAAATGAGTTTAAATCTCAACTGCGAGTTGCATTACAACCAGAACTGACCTCATCTTGAGCAGCTACTCAGTTAGACTCACTGATCCTGACTAATCAAAATGACCTTTGCACCATTGCGCATGGTGCGCGCCAAACCTAAAGAATAGGACACAAACTTCAAGTCCTACTTCAAGACTATATATATACCTGGCGAGGGAACCACTGCAGGTTTGGTACAGATGTACAAAAATAGTAAGGATGGCGCTAGTGATTACCTATAAGCTTAGCCATGTAAAAGGTTTGAGTTGCAAGGATCAAGGAATTTTCAGTGTAAGCCTACGCCCTGGCATAGCTTGAACTTATGAAAGATATTATCCTTTCATTTTTTAAAAGTGATTAAGATGTACAGATTGAAACAAGATTCTATTCATGAATATGGGAAAGAGTGACTAGCCAGTAACTATATCACACATTGTTACCATAAAGCTCAGAAACTTTGGACATAAGACCCATGGGTCTACTGATTAGCAAAATTGATGCTACTGAGTTCTCTAGAGATAAATACCTCTTAAAAAGGCACATCATCTTAGCCACCAGGGCTGCAACGTCGCTAAAGGCCATTAAAAAGGCCTTTCTAATGTCTGATAACTTATAAAACGGAATTTAAGGCATCAGGACAACCTCACATAAAGAACAAATAAGTGACTACATCGCTACTAATAAGAATAACAGACCTAGAGATAAGACTCCAAACAAAGTAGAGCGACAGCATAGGAAAGAATTTACCTAAAACAAGTGCCATAAACCAGGACTCTTTTGGCGTTCTTTTCCAATGAACGCTAATTTTGAAGAAGCATGCACTCCCTACTGAGGATGTCACCAATGAAGTATACTGGGTGGATCAACACACTGAAGGGGAAGAGGATCATAAAGATAAAAATTTAGTAAGTTCAGGATGTCATATACAGGAGGACATAGTGCGGTGGCTGTATTTGCTTGATTATGAGTGAATGAAAATGATGGAATTGTATCAAAAAACCTACTAGGCAAACGCACTTAACCTACCAGGGTCATCAACGCTGTTTGATAAGGAGATCAGCTTGTCATTTCTATTTCAATATCATAGAATTAGATAGCATGGACACCTCTAAGGCCACATCAAAGAGAGAAGCTCTGAAGCAATTTGAAGAGTCAGTCACTGAAGTTATGATGACTGTAAATCCACTTAGAAAGAGCGTTATGAAGGTTGAAGTTATAATACTTTGGGTTCTGCGTCTTAGCTGTACTGGTTACTTGATAGCTTGTCAATATTAATTCATCCAAGTTGATGAAATAACTCAAGCTTATGCCAGACATAGATTACAATGTCAAGTAATGGACAGTTGGGACAGATGTTACGCGCGCCTTAGGGAGCATATATAGTGTTGCTGCTACATTTTGGTCGCATGATTCTGACAGTTTTAGAAGTGTTTTGCACAACAACCACCATAATTTTCTAATTGGAACCCAATTCTACTCGATTTTGATGCTAAGATTAACATCACAACCAATACCATGGGAGTACTCAGCTACTAACTGCAAATGGTGTTCAAGGATAAAGATTTTAAGTTATGCAAGCAGTGGAGCTGCTTGTTGAAAACTGATCAGTCAATTTGCTTAATTCACTCCACCCTTAGGGAGAAGGGCATCAAGCAACTACATGCCATGGTCAGCACAGAAGAAGGCTTACCACTGAGCTTTAGTGAGGCCAAGGAGATCAGACTGGTGAACAATAGATGTTACTATCAATCATTGTGAAAATACCTTTAACTCGATACTTTAGGATTGAAAACTTGATGAGATCAGAGAGCAGGAGCCAAGTTTTCTGCAAGGTTATTTAATATTCAAACAACTGAGAAATGAATGTCATATTGGGGATCATTATAACCCAGACTATCCATAAAGATAAGACATGTCGTCACCCAATCTAGATTGACAATCTGTAAATCCATTGAGTCAGTGCATATTGTTGTTAAGTTTGATGAGCTGGAACTTGGGGATGTGGATGAAAAGTAGCAGTAGGGATTGGACGAGCTCCTAGATGAGGTTTTTTGACATCTTAAGCACTGGACCAAATGACTATGAGTTGTGCAAAGAAGAAGTTATTAGGCTGAATACCAGATCTTCCATCCCTTTCAATTAAAACCAAAACATTTATAAGCCAAAGATAAAGTTATCTCCAAAGAGGTAAAAGCTTTCTGAAGCCAGCTTAATCAGACCCTTAAAGAGACCTTGGGCTTTGTCACTGCTACTGGAACACTTTAAGACATATGATGTGCCAAATAAAGACTTGGCTTCCGTCAAGGGTAATCTAATACCCACAACAACATCCATTGTCCGCACAGCATTGTCATTCTGATTATTACTGTAAATAAGATCTATTAGGGGATAGATGGGGAAATTAATAATCTTTGAATATCAACCCTGTTCTAACCACTAAAATAAGTTTAATAATAATCTTGACCACGCCTCTCTTACTGAGAGGAGACTGGTTGTGTTGGGTGGGACATCTGTTTAGACCATCTGGGATGGGGCTTTAAGTAAAATGGGGTTGCCTAGACTTGCACTTGATAATGGTGAGCAGTTGCATGCCATTTATTCCAATTCCGCTGAAACCTATAATAGTTTAATTCATCATGGTAATTTCTTTAATCTCATTCAATTTAGCGGTGTTTCAAATGAGATGTTTGAATGTTCATTTTGGGACAGGATCTGCATGTGTGAGCTCTTAAAAATATGATGCTTTGAGAAATTCCAAGTGGTGGTTTCCTTGACTTTCTCTGCTGAGGAATGCTAACACTGAGAAAAAAAGAGAATTGGACACTGCCATTAAGGAGATTAACAAGTTAGGACTCTCCAAAGTTGCAGTAGTTTTTAAAAGGGAAAGAATCTTTTATAATTTAATAAAACCTAAATAGGTTTTCATATAGCGCAAATTATTCTTTATTGAAGGAATTTTTTAATAAATCAGCACTCTACCATATTTAGAGCGCCAGGCTTTTTTACGTGTAAGGGAATGAGAAGAGGTTGATTTAGATCATCAATAAAAACTGGATGTGAATATGTTCCCAAAGACGCAAAAAACTTTGAGCAAGGGCATTGCTCAGTCTTCTGTTCTCTGGAGTATTTTGAAAGCTAAGGGTAAATTTTCATTGGTTTGTCCTGGCAACCTTCACATTATTGCAGGCGCCAACATTCTCACTTCATTTTCAAAATTGTTTTGTTTATGTAATATTTTAATTTTAACGTCCATAGGAGATTGGATTTCGACGCTCATGGATTTTCCCTATATTAAGCACAATGATTTTTTCTTTTTAGGGATTCAATTTTAATCCTCTGATTTTTCCACGGAATTCTTGGCACATGCACTCGATTTTAGCCAAATAGCTTTGGTGGAATCTGTAAAGTAAAGGCAGAATTGGAACCTCTTCCAATAAGGGCTAGGGTGAATTCAATTTGAAGGGAGTGGCGGACACCCAGCACTCATATATAGTTTGTCCTAAGTTCATTATTTTAATAGCATTAATGCTCAGGGACCTTCCCCTTTCTTGATCAAAGGGATATATTGCCTTATCCAATATTATGGTCATGGTGGGGATCCTTACATTACCCTTTCCTAAAAGGAAGAATCCACTCCCTCTTCTGGAGCTTATACCTTTGCGTGATTCTTGTGTGGCAATAGGAGTCTAATAGCCACAATGGACGTAGGCTTGGAAAAGGAGGGTGTGAGTGCATCAGGGTTTTGGGCATGAAAATCTTTAATCAATATGTGGCATCTAATACATTCCCAGACAGGGATCCGAATAGTCTTGTACACCAGATACTCTTTACAGGATGCCATAAATTTGATTCCTCGTTTGTCTCTTTAAGCATCCAGGATCTCTTCCACCTCACATTCCTATGCTTCCCCTAATAGTATAGCTTCAACTTCCACTGGGTTTTCGCCCTTGAATAGAGACAGTGCGGAAGCATGGAAAGCTGTTTGAATTTTCCAATGAGGAGGAAGCTCCACATGGAAAGATCCAATTCTCTGAACTATAATGACGGGTAATGGACCTGCTCTTTTACAAGTCAGCTTCTGACATTCTAATTTGAGGTGAAGATTCTTCATACCCACCATTAAAAGGTCGCCTGTCTGGTAGCTTGGGGATTCTCAGCATTTCTGTTTGGCAAACCACTTTGTGTCCCGGGAAGAATTTGTCAGCTGCTTCTGCACCAGTTGGTGTACTTTTCAAATATATATTGTGAAGCTATCTGTTATGGGAATATTAGTGCAAATTTGTGTTCCAGTAGTGAAAGCAGGGATATACCCCAAGTTGGCATACTTTGGTGATATCCCTGTGGATGCATGTAAGGAGTTATTATATGCAAAATGAGCTAGGGGAAGATCAGACACCTAAGTGTCCTGAAAATTTGTAGATTAGCAACAGATGTATTGTTCAAGTGATTAGTTATTTTTATCATTTTGACCATTAATGTTGGTGTGATACGCCAATGATCATAAGACTTAATAATTTATTTCTCACATAGTGCGTCCGCAAATTCTGAGCTTAATTGTGGACTTCTATCACTTATCAAACTTGTGTACTTTAACATGGCAAAAACATTGGATACAAGTAACAAATCCATGTCCTTGGCTGTGGTTGTTGTCAAGCACAGAAAAAATAGGATGTATGTTATAAATCTATCTATGACCACAATAATTGTGTCAAAGCCCTGGGAGGTGGACAGACCTATAACGAAGTCAACTGATACTGATGTCCAAGCTCCTGCCGCTCAAAAAATGGGTGCAACAGTTTGTTACAGCCCATTATGTCTGATTTGATTGCGCGTATACAAGGCAGTGTTCCACCCAGGTGGGCACGTCCTTCATTAGACTAAACCAGTCATATGATCACTTTTATCAAGTTGATTCACTTCTTGACTCTGAGGTGCCCCAAAGTCGACAGATCATGATGTTTCCTTATAGCCCATGAGCATAGTGTTTCTGGGAACCATATTCAGCCATGGAAGTAAATTACCTTATCCTTCTGAGAGTATCATCTGGAGAGGCTTTTCCCGCTTTTATCTTATCCCTTAGAGCCTATCCTTTTGGGGTTTCTGTCTGAGCATTTAATTTTTTTTCTAAAGGGGAGCCCTCAGCATTGACAGTTGAGATTGGTTTGGTGTTATGAGGCTTTTCATAAGCTTTTGGAAAAATGGCTTGAATGACTGTGGGCAGGATGAAGTTGTTTTGAGTGTTTAGGCGTTTTGAAAGCGGTGATAGCAAATGCTAACATCTTTAAATTTGGCTAAAACTTGTTCATGAAGAATCTTTATTAACAATTCTGCATCCTCCACAGAATCAGATTTGGTAGTCAAGCTTCCATTCAGGATATCTGATGGTATATGAGTCAGTCCCAAATGAGCTCATATTTAAATTCGATGTAGAGGAGATCATAGTGAGTTTTTATTTGATGGTGAGCATATTTATGTAAATTGCAGTAGTATATCAGAGCTTGTGATTGTGTGCACAGTTGCTGTATACTCACTCCTTGTAGCAAATATTGTCATTAAATAATTAACCAGGCGACGGTGGTCAGTTCCTTGTCATATATTGCTATGAGCGTCCAGTTGCAAAGAAATTCCTGGAAAGAGAACAATATCAGGCGTCTTTAACCGTTGTGCTCTTGCAGTAGTACTTCCCCTATAGATGTTCTGGAGAATCACATGATTTTATGAATAGTTTGCCTTCATTTTTGTGGTACAAGATAGGCGCGGATGTAATAACTTCCTTTATAGCATTGAACGCCCGTTGACGCTCTTTTGACCTGATGAAAGATGCATTTTGTCACGTTAGGGGGTGGAGGAGGCGGCCAGTGCTGAGATTGATAGAAAAATAATTAATAAGAACGTAACTAATTTTAAAAACCTGAAAAGATGTTTCTGGGGGGGGTAAGAGTTAACCCACGCCCTTATTGCTTCTAGTTATGAATGGCCAATGGCGTTTCCATCTTTAACTACAAGGTTTCCTAGTGATTATTTTAGTAATTAAAATTTACACCAATATAGCTTTTCATGCATCCCCACTCTCTGTAAGGTGTCAGAAACTGCTATCAAGTTCTTTTCATGTTTTTCCGGTATGGGTAGTGAACCAAGATGCTGTAAATGTATGCCCCTGCTTAATTGAAGTAAAGGTCACCTAGCACGTGATTTAGTTTTCTGGAATACTCCAGAAACATTTTTGAAACCAAACTGCATGATTATATACTGATATATGCCATGATGTGTTGGATAATTGTTAGCCATTAATGCCCTTCTTTCTCTGAGACATCGTTGAACACATTACAAGATAAAGTTCAGAAGATACTTTTTATTTTTGTGATTGCTTATGAGATAATAGCCTCAAGCGGAAGAGGGTGAAAATTTGGTAATGTTAACGTTGTTTAGGTGGCTGTTTTTATTCATGGCCACAGGATGCTGTCTGACTTACGGGAGAACACCAATTAAGATGATACCAGTGAAGATTTCTTAATCAAGCACCCATTAGCAACATCTCATTGATACAGGTATTCAGGGCTTAGTACTCAGCTGTAGTTTAGGGGTAGAGTGGTTTTGTTTTAATGAGATTAACCCTCAAGCAAAAGTCAATCTTGTACTTAGAGTGTGTTGGCAGACATTTAGCCTTGTCTACGTCAAAGATCTCTTTGTAGGGTTCAAGTATATGGGCACTGTGGGCTGTTTGGATCTCAATTTGGAGATGGAATACTACATGTTAGCCGCTAAAGAATTTCCTTTCACCAGATTGGGGAGCAGAAGGATCTCTCCGGAATGATAGAAGGTTATGAAGGTGAGTATTCCGCTATATGTTGATGGCAACCAACTGTTAGTGCCATCATCCTATGCCCAAGATCATGGGGTATAGTAGGTCTGGAATCACAAAGAAGTTGGCGTGGAAACACTGTCCATGAGCTGAGAATTGAAATGGCTCACATAGGGGCAGAGCGATTATTGGTACTCATGTGGCCCCATGACTTAGGTCCCTGTGGTAACTGACAGATCCAAGGCCTGGGCTCTTTGAAAACAATAAAATTTCCTGAAGCGCCAGTGTCTATCAAATTGTTACCAGCCACACTTCTTGAACAAAATTTGAGGTTCATGGTAAACAAAAAACAAGAAATAGTAAATTTATAAAAGCTGTTCATGGCACATACTCCAAAATTTTTATATAACTTACAGCTGATTTATAATAGCCACTAAAGTTTGCTGATAATTAGGAGGGCATCGCTGCCACTCAGACATAGGATAACAGAGCAAAAGTGGGATCTGATGAATCTACCAATGTATATATGCGACTGAGTTCTTTTGACTAATGGATTTGTTATTGTCTCAGAATTGTTCCATTGTCTCAAATTGGTAGGGGGACACCGTTGGGACCTCTGGGTCCGCAGAGATAAAAAGGGTGCCCAAGAATCTATTTTCTACATCGCTACGAGATCTATAAGTCTGAGTCCTTGCAGGTTTGGATGTACCCTTCATGGTACCAAGGGTACACCATTGTTGATCATATTGTCAATTTTTGTAGTAAAGGAAGGATGTGCTTTGTTATGTTAGAGTGGTACTAAAGTCATGGGAAGAGAATATGACAACACAAAGCTCTGTTACCCTGAGGCATGATGGGGGCGTAGGGATCAAAAGCAAGCACTTCTAGTACACTTGTGAAGACATCCTAGATATTCTCCTCTGCTATAGTGGCTCAGTTGCACCGTCAGCTAATTGATATTAATTCATATCAGTGTTGTCTGTTTCTTCCTCGTTGTTAAAAAAACACAAGAACTCCATACTTAGGAGAAGACAGGGTTGGTTTTTCATGGTGATAGCATGGTTTATGAAGGGTTGGGTTTTTTCTCTGAGTACAGGATGAGCCTCATACTTTTGGGCCAAATTGAAAGATACCTCCAAGGTCTGAGGTCCATTGTACCATGAAAGTAAGAGTCCACCTACTGGTTGGGGGATGCTCATAAAATTAAGCAATGGCAATAACCTCTAGGAGTTAGAAGAAATATGCTAGTTAAGTAGCTTTGATGTGGTCATCTAAGATCATTGCAAGACCTCACCATTAAAATGGGTAGAATACTATTTGAGGCATCTACGCTAGGTTTGCTACCATAAATGTCATGTTTACATGAATCAATTAAAAAACCAACTGCCAAGATAAGGCTGGACGCCAGGAGTCCAAAAAGGTCAAGCTGAAGGTCTTCCTGACTTCTAGCTTACCTTGGACCAACGCTGGGTGCATGCCATATATGCTTGGGTTTTTTCAGGGGAAGTGCGTGATGCCCAGACCTGCATTACAGCGAGGGCGTTAAAAAGCACTAGTTATCGTCTTAATAATGACGTTTTGGTTTGGTTGCTTGGTGAACTTGAGTTTAAAAACTGTTCAATTTTCAATATTCAAAATTGGTTCCAGTTCAGCCTGCAATCAATAACTTGAGTTCGTTTTATTAAAAGGTACAGTACCCTGGCTGATGGTAGGGTGCACCAACTGGTTCGTTTAGGCTTGGCAACATTTTACCCAATTAATGACTCGCCTCCTCATGTTAAAAGCATGGCTCCTGAGACCAACTTTCATTGTTGGTCATTTTACTATAAATAAAATTTATCTTCAGTTTACATTTTATTTTTGATAGCTTGGGCGAACATGTTTGTGGACCTCTTTGGGGAGGTCTCTAACAACGTCAACCGTTCTATATTTGTAAAATTAACTACAGCATCTGGTGCACCGCTGAGCCGCCATATTTCATCCAGACCGAGGCACCCAAGCACTCTAGCCCAGTTCTCTGCTTGGTTATGTACCCCCTTTTGGGGTCCACTCAAGTCTTGCTGTTTGTTTGATATTAATTAATATTTAAGCGTTATACACACTTTCCATGGGTTACTTTTGCTCCAGCACCCTCCATGGTGCTATGATCACCATCATGATAACAACTGGTTCCCTGTAGGTGTGGCTGTGCATCTTACACATCGCTGGGAATGAGAGAGCTACAGATACTCTCCTGACATGAGAAGACCAACTATTTTTTACATGCACTAGAATTATCTGTATGGGACTTTTGTGAAGTGAGAATTGGGTGCACCAACTGTTGGTCACAGCTGCAGTGGGGCTCGCTATCATTTTCTCATTTTTCCAATGGTTGGTGCATCTCAGCATTATTCATGCTACCTCCAATTTGAAGTAACCACCCTTCTTGCTCAGACCTGGTGGATTTAGATGTTTTGCAATCTGAGGGTCATGATTCCCCAACTTTCCCCCAAAATTAACAAAACCAATATAATTAAGATGATTTTTCTTAGCATTGCATTTGGACGTTGCCTGCAGATCATAAATAAAGGGCTTAGTGGTGATGGCCTTGGATAAGGATGTACAACTTGCCGTTGAAATGGGTATGGGGTCTTTAAAGTTCCAAATTGCCTTTTATAACGCCAAATTTTTATACAAAAATGCGCTTAATATCATCTCTTTTGGCCCTAATTTGGAACCCATTTCAGTATACCATATCACCTAGAGAACCCGCGCTTGACCCCTATCATGATCCGCAGAACACAGGCGATGGAAAAGGAGCTACTACGTTAATATAAAAATGTTTATGCAATTGGTGAAAATATGGTGGAATATGTGACCTCAGTAGTAAGAGTGGCCAACTATACCTGTACATTCTATGATGCGGAGACATACTCTGGATGTATGCTTATGCCTGATGAAGAGCATTATGTTGAGGTGTGGGCCTTTTCTTCTTTTAAAAAAGATCATTCAGTATACTTTTTGTTGACTGCTACCCTTTCATACCCTTTAAAAATAGCACAACTATTTTGGTGGATACAGGAGCCTCCAAGAATTTTTTTGACCAAGACCTGGACGACTGCCTTTAAATGCATTATTTGCCAGGTGGTATGGTTAGGGGAGGGGCTTCCCAAGGTATTCCCTTCTAAATGTTCTAGGGTTAGTGGATTATCAAATTGGAAAGTATTATTTTGTGGACCATTTCCAAGCAATCAAAAATCTTCTGTACCACATTATTTTGGGGGTAAAGTGGTGGAAAAAGTTTGAAATCAGAACCAACTTGAAAGACAATAATATGTCCTTAACTTTGAAGAATGGTCATGAATTAATTGTCCCCTTGTCTAAAGCAAACTCTCAGGGCGATCTACCCACTGGCCAATATCCACACTCTCAGTCTTGCTCCATTGCTGAACCCTCTCTTGAGGTACCCTTAACTTCCTGTTTGGATGGTCTGGAATCTTCATTTGATGCGGCCTCAGCCAATGTACTATCAGCTCATTCAGAGTTTGATTGCAAGTTCAAGCTTTTTTGATCTGGTGCGTATGTATTCTCCCGTTTACCATTTAAATGTACGGTAGGAAGCGGCCTTAGATGTGTGGGTTACAGAGCAGTTTGCTAAGGCGTCATATTTCAGCGTATCTCCCCTGTATGCACTCCACTTCTCTTTGTGGTTAAGTCAGATGGTATTTAGAACGATGTGTAGACTATGGGAATCCTAACAACGTCACAGTACCAGACTTGCATCCCATCCAGTTGAATTCTCAGATTGCTCAATATTTGGATAAGGCGAAAGAGTTCTCAAATTTGGACTCCTCAAATGCGTTCAATCAGATCCAGATTAAGAAGTGCCAGGAGTGTCTAACCGCGTTAGCACCCAAAAAGTAATATTCCATTTTTGAGTCATGTCCTTTAGCTTAAAAAAACCCCAGTTATAATTCAATGCCATATAGATGCGGCTTTGGGGACCTGCTGGTTGTGCGTGGTGGCTTACTTGGATGATATCATGGTGTTTACCCCAGATCAAGAGTCACATGATATACACTTGTAGTAAGTAGTGGAGAGTTTTAGGGCAGCCAACCTTTTTCTGAAAATCAGTAAGTGTGAGTTCATAAAGTTCTAGTTCATCTTCCTGGTCAACGTCATGATTGATAAGGTCACATGATAGCTCCAGACAAGGAGAAGGCGATCCATGAGTTTCCCACTACTATTTCAGTTAAGAAATTGAGAAGCTTTTTGGGACGTGTACATTCCTTAAAAAGCTCACACCTACCTTTCTGAAGTTGCGGTGCTTTTGTATAAGGAAAGTGGGGCAAAAGTACTTCAGTGGTCCCCCATTTTGGAGGATGCCTTCCAAGCAGTAAAGTGTACTTTGCTGTCCACTTCCATTCTTCACCATGTCGACCCCAATAAAGAGTTTATTGTTGCTTCAGATGCCTCCAACTTCGCCATAGCGGCAGCCCTATTACAAGTAGGTGAAGATGGAGTAGAGCATCCATTGAGATATTTTTCTAGAAAGATGTCTGCCAGAGATAAACTACGTTATATATGATAAAGAGTTAACAGCAGTGGTTGAGGCACTGACTTATTTGCGTCATCACTTGAATAGCTCATCCCAACCCTTCTGCATATGTACAGATTATCATGCCTTACTGTACTACCACGCACCTCATGTCTTAATTCCACAGCAAACCTGCTGGCATGAGACCCTTTCCCAAGTTGCATTTTCTTATGAGTTTACAAAGGGAAAGGAAAATGTTTTGGCAGATGCTTTAGCCACAACCCTACACTAGCTCCCAATCCTAAGGAGGTTGAGGTGCATAATACCCATTCAAGGGTTCCTCCAGGTAAGATTGTGTCTCAACTTTCCTCTCCCTTGGCCAGTGAGCCAGCACTCGCTCCTTTAGAAAATGTGGAGGAATATGGTATGTTCAGAAGAGTAGTCTTTCTCAGCCTTTGTCAACTGAACATACGATGGTTCTTGCAAAGAGCTCGTTAAATCAGGAGGATAATACTAGAGGTTATCACGTAAAGGATGAGATGGTGTGGTTTCAGGGGCGCCTATGATTTACTGCTGAACCACTTCACCTGGAAATCATCTGGGATCATCATGATGAAATCACCGTTGGTCATCCTGGGAAGGAGAAGACCCTTCAATTTATCCGCCACACTTACAATTGGAAGGGATTAGCCGCTAAGGTAGGTAGATATTAAAAGAGTGTTGTTGGGAATTCGTCATAATTCTCTTGCCTCTGGAGATTCTACTCCTTTGATTCCCCTGGCTTAATCGGAAGGAGTGCTTAATTTATCTCAATCTATTAACGTTAATAAAAATGATCAGCTATATCCCAATCAATTGATTAAAGATTCAACTGCTCACCAATTAATTAGCACTGATAGATTACAAGCCAAATCAAAACCTATAAATATCCCATCCTTTCAGTAATAAAGGTTAGGTCTAATATATAACCTGTAATTTTACTTAAACTCTATCACTTTTTTGGAGAATCCACTCAAAGTAACTTTGAGAGAAAACCTGCCTCATTAGAAGTGTAATCAAAACTTTCTTAGTGGTGCTCACTACAGGGGGTTACTCTGAGTTACACAATGTGAACATGTTAGTCACTATTATGGATTCTCAATTTTTGCCTGAAGAAGCTTAAGACCATAAGCAAGGCAGTATGTTACAATGGGTCTGTTGATCTAGAACCAAAATCCCAAGATTTCCATCAACTTTGGAAATCCATGCTAAATTTGGTTTTTCATAATCCTAATATAAGTTTTACCACAAATTTTTAAATCCCTCCTGAGATTTTATGAAATATAATTAATCAAATGCTTGAGGGAGCCTTAATTCCTGGCATTCATTCCATCTGATCTCGTTCTAATGCTTTACCCTCTATCTTGCAAGAAGTATTGCAAACCTCCTAAATGCCAGGAATTAGCACCAAGCAATACTTACAGCAGCTTGTCACTCTACCCTATACTATATATTACCAGTTGTGGGAATTCATCATCAAGGGATGATCAATTTACTAGAAGGACTTCAGTACTTGAATAATTATTTATTTGGGGAAGGTCGACCAAGGGACAAGCACTTCTAATATAGTGAGAAAACTAATGAAATTCTACAATTAAAGACACCCCAGAGGGTTCAATACCCCTCTTGTTGTCTCCAGGATCACCAAGATTAGGACGGTAGGGAAGGGGAGTTATGCTGGCTTATTCTTGGATGCAGCATGTGTGAAGGAAAGGATCTACTTTTAGGAACCATATGGGGAACCATGTGTTGATTGTCCTGTTATGGGGGGTCATATGTCCAAACAGCCATGCTTGGAAATGTTTCAATATATGGCTGTGGAAGCGATGAATGGCTTCTTGGATCGTTGGCGCTGCTCCTGTGAACGATTCCAGTACTGTTGGGCATTGTTCCAAACGGTGGGCTAGGCTTCCATACTGACCACATATTGCACATGAGGTGTGATTAGCGTTTGACCGTTAAGCTGTTTGGTATACTCTCCTCATGCACCTCCATACATGTGATCTTATCCTGGGTTGGAGTAGAGGGTGATGTGTGTATCTCCATACTCTTCTTTGGGTCTCCAGGTTGTAGGGTATGTCCATATGGTTCAGGTAATCTATCCTGGCTATGGTATTTGGGCTTTTGCTTACTATATTGTCTGTGACTATTTAATCATTGATCTCACGTCTGTGAGTTAGCCTTGGGCGTCCTCGGTGACAGGTTTGGTCATTTATGTGAATCCGCCATGTTGCTCTTCTCATGGCTAGGAGTATTCGTTTGAAATGTGCAGGAGTGCCGTGTGGTCATGAAGCTGTGGGATGGGATGCCAGATACTTGATTAATGTGTTCAGGTGATCTGGGTTTCTTAATTGTAGTGCACATGTGAAGTTATATCTTGCTGTTCTGGCCTAGTGTGTATCTGGAAGATCTGGGCTAATCACCTGAGCTATCCAGGATTACAGTATATTTGTTGCTTGCTCTACGTATTTAGTAAGCCCCATACCTCCATTCCTTGAGCCAAATAGGGTTTTGAGGCGTACAGGGGGGTTGTGGTTGGACCATAGCCATCCTTGTAATAGGGCGTGGATTGTGTTGAAGAAAGATGGTGAGAAAGCGATTGCATGGGCCGTGAACAATATGATTGATAGAATAATAGAGTTGGCTACCGTGACCCTTCATGTTAGACCTGTTTGGTGTCCATGTAAGGATGCAATGCGTTTTGATATTTTGTCTAGAAGTTGATTTTCCATCATGGAGTTAGCGTAACCTCCTGCTTCCAACCATACTCCCAAGTGACGAACAGGGCCAGCTGTTGGCTTGGTAATGAATGGAAGTTTCAGTGAGGTAGTTGCTAATTTTCGCCTCCTATGTCTGGTCAGGAGTCTTAATGTTGTACTAGCTTGTTGGCCCTGTGTAGATGGCATCCACTGGGTCTGATATTTCCCCAGGAGTATAATTTCCGTTTTCTCAGAGTTAAGTGATGCGTTACTTATGGCTGAATAGTCTTGTATTATCTTCTCAATTCTGCAAGCGTCTTGATTGTTGGATATGCCCACCACACAATCATTAATGAAGGCCATCATTTTGACTGGTGGTTAGCCCTTGACGTTGATTCCTTTGAGCAGTGTGTTTGTATTTAGGATTAGGGGGTCTAGGCTAAAGTTTTAGAGTAGAGGGCTTAAGGGGTCTCCTTGTTTTAGTCCTCACTGTGGGATAACTGGGTTGGTTAAGAAGCCTGCTCCCCACACAGCCATGGTTGAAGACTCTGTAAACAACATTACCCAGTTTATAAATCTATTTGGAAGCTTGAAGTTTTGAAGGCAGGCCCCAAGATAGGTCCAGTTCACCCTGTCATATGCCTTTTGTTGGTCTAAAAAGACAAGTGCTCTAGAGGTTTTGGACTGGCAGACATTTGAAACAGTGTGGATGGTATCCCATATGGATCTTCTTGGGACAAATCTATATTGTGATGGGTTATCACATCAGTTGCAATTCTCCTAGTCTTTTAGCCATAATCTTTGTGAAAATTTTTGTATCTGTGTTGGTTAGGGAAATTGGGCGTCAGTTGGATAGGTCTAATCTGTCTCCTTTCTTGAATAAAGTGACCGTGTAGGCTTCTTTGCCTCCAGGTAGGAGGCATGTTTATATAATACACTTGTTCATTGAAGCTAGAAAAATGTTAGAAATGTTAGTAAAATATTTATATAACATTAATAGGGTATCCCATCAGTTCCAGGGCATTTCCCTCTTGGTGCACCGCATATTACTTCCCATAATTCCTTGCACAATATTAGGTTAATTATATTGTTAATTCAAAATGCGGTGTCAATATGTGCTCTTCTAAGGAATTTTTCGATTTTTTATGGTTTGATTGGCTCAGATTTATACTATTTCATATAAAACCTGTGCACTTCAGTTGCTTCTTCGGATATTTCTGCCATAGATTTGTCCAGTTGATGGACCTGTATACCTGCTATCATATTTTTCTGGCGTGGAAAACGGTGGAAAAAGTAGCTTGAGCAAGTTTCTCCATCTCTTATGTTTTTGCCTTTATATTGGATACCAACTTGGTGTTGGTGTTCGCGGATCAGGGTGTTTAGCCAAGCAGAAACCTCAGTCCATTTGTGACCCCATCCATGGCTGTATCCCATTCTTGGTACGTTGTATTCTAGATGGTCAATTTCAGCCACCGTGTGTTTGATAATGGCTGAAACTGCCCTGTGTCTTCTAGATGATGTATGTTTAATTTGTTGGGTTGTTGATTTTTTGAAGTTTTACCAGGTGGTTAGTGGGTCCAAGCAAAAAGGTGTTTGAAAATCCCGTGTTGAGGATATTTCCTCCATCCAGGATTGAAATTCTGAGCTGGCTAAAATTTCTGGGCATATTCTGCACCATCTGGGTGCTTGTGTACTTGGTTCCGCCAGTTTGTAAGACACCAAAGCAAGCCAATGGTCAGAGAATTCAATTTTTGCAGTTTTAAATTTTTGAATTTGGTGACGGAAAATTATTGGTGAGAGTATTAGGTCTATCCTCGACATAGAGACAAGTGAACCATTGTGTACATGTGGGCATGTCATGTTTTGTAGCAGGGATTGCCTTTTTGGCAGTGGATCATATAGTCCCAGGGTGGTCTTTAGTACTTGGAGTTCCACTTGCCCTTGTGGTATATCCATTGTGTATGGCCATCAGTCTGTCTCAGGGCTAATCCAGAAGTTCATGTCTCCCATTATGAAAGTATTTGCTGGTAGATTTAGTTGTGTTAGGGCTGTGAGAAATTCTCTTCTGTCATGTGCACCGTTCAGGGCGTACACACTGGCTATTGTGTGCACTTCAAAATGCCATGAGAAGGTTATGGCGAGTATACGGCCATCCAGAAACAAATTTTTATTAATAAGTTTAAAGTTTTGGTTCACACGTACTATCACCCCACAGTGGAGCAACCAAAACGATATTGTTGGGAGGAGCATTTTTTCCCATGCCTCCTTCTCTCCCTGTGGACAGTGGGTTTCCTGCACCGCCAGGATATCCACAGGTGGGTTTCATAGGAGACTAAAATTCTTGGCCTGGGACGTTAAGGCCTTGAGTCCCACTATGTTCAGCGTCCATATCTCTACTGAGACGCCCGATGCGCCTCAGGAGCGGTTAGCAGGGCCTCCTGGCCCTAATCCCTCGCTCACATTGCTCTCCACTGCACCTCTGCTGCGGAGAGCATAACCATGAGTAGGAGTTGGTTTATATTCTGCCCCTTTCATCGCTGCAGTTCTCGCTCCTCTCTTGGCTTTTCTTGGTTTCAATATGTTATTGTGGTGCACTTGTGGGTTTTTATTGGCCACATTATTTTCTTGTGCATTTCATTGTTGATTTTTCTTCCTGATTGGGTTAAATTCTGCAATTTCTGGGGGTGCACTGAACCCCAATTTTGCTGCATTCATTTATGAATTGGGTTACACCAAATTTAAACTGGTCAGATTGGGTGTATGGTTTTCCATGGGATCTGATTGGTTCATTGACTCAAATTCATCCATGTCTTCCTGGATCTGCTCCACCAATATGGTGGATTCCGCTGAGGCCTTTGCCTTGGCCGCGGCCAGCTTGTGAGCTTGTTTGGCCATTTTTTGTTCTTTCAGGGAAATAGGGTCAATTATATTATATTGCCCATGTTCTCCCCAATTGAAGGCTTGTGTAGTATCCATGATTTTGGCGTACTCTGAGTCATCTTCTCCCATTTCCTCCTCTCAGAATTCCATTTCTCTCAGGCCTTCTTTTATATTGGCAGATGTGAATCTTGTGCCCAAAGGCCTGGCAGTGGTTGCAAATGGGGGGTGCGCTAGCCACTGTTGTGCAGAACAGTTGGGATTTTTTCCTATTGATTGTGAAGGATGCAATGTGGGGGATTTTTGTAATATCCTCTACTACATCCTGGTTTGGTGAAATTATTGTTATTGCCTTCCCCATGCTAAGGGTTGGCATCAGCTGGAATCATTGCGTTTCGAATTGTTTAATTTCTCCATAGGCTTCCAGGCCTTCTTGGAGATGTCTTTCAACTATTGTGTGCGCCAGTGTGGTTGGAAGATAGCCAAAAATTATAAAAATGTCTTTGGATTCAGTCCAATGGGTGCATTTGGCTGGGACCAATTGCTGTCCGTCAGGAAGGTTGGGTACCACTCTGACCTTCGCTGCTTCATTTGCTTCTTCCGCGGTTTCATACCCAAGATCTACCCAAGCTCTGCGGATAGTATGGGTTGTTAAGTACACCGCATGCTGGAAAACTTTTTTGGGTTTCACCAAAATTTTCCCACATTGTCAGTGTTTCTGCGCCCAGGAAAACTCATATCCCATGTTCCACCAATGACAGTGGTTGCAATTGGGATACTTCCAAGTAGCTGCAGTAAATTACCAAAAAATTGATGAAACCCGCGGGAGGTGCCACCTCAGGTTTTTTATTTTTGCTGAGATTTTTGTTTGTACCTGTGCGCTTGGTACCTCTGGGCGGTGAAGGTCTGGGTCTACTGCCCTTTATCGCGTTCACCCAGCTCTTTACCTTATTATTCATACTTATCTCGCCTGGTGTTGATTATCAAATTATCTGTTTGTATTGAATCATATTACTAAAAGTTACTTGAATAATTATGTTACTGAGTTTTTAAAATCTGTTTCTGAATTTAGCAGAGATAATCATGACGCCATCATCAAATAATCAGACCTTTTTAAATGAAGTACATTAATAGCTATTCAGCTTGACCATGGGATGTCTAGCTTCGCTGAACTACAGTTTCCTCAATGAGTCTGGGAAATTTATCAAAAATGGAAAGTGGGAATTTCTCACCTTTCTGAGCAGAGTCGAGCAATGGAAGAAGAAATCAGAAATTATCTTTCTCAATTGGAGCTTTTTTAAACAGAAATTGAATCCTGAGTCATTGAAATAGAAAGAACTTCTGGCGCTATGGGTCCTCCAGGGGTTGAAGGACCCCATGGTCTACCTGAAGGCGTAGGTCCACGTGGACCTCTTGGTGTTGATGGCCCCTGAGGACCTCCCAGTGTTGAAGGGCCCCGCAGACCGCCAGGTGTGGATGGAACTTGGGGACCCCTGAGTGCTGCTGGGTATTCATGATCCCTTTAACAAGTTAACTCCCTATTGAGCATGATGGACTGCTTACGTGACCAATTTTAAAAAGTGGCCAAGGAATGTAATTTAACCCCTGTAGGGTAACGATTGATCCCCTCCTGTCACTTCAGTCTCTCTCTGATGAGCTGAGCAATCTGGGTAAATGAGCGAAGGACATCAATATCCTGTTTCAGGCCTATGAATCAAAAGGCGAGATAATTTAAGCTAAAATTGAAACATTGGAATCTAAGTACAATGCTCAGCAGGAGCAGATTTATGAACTATCTCGTCTGTTGGATAAAAAAGTGGGGCATTTTGAATTAAATCGACATATTATTGAAATTTGTAATGAGACTATTGGCCCCTATCCTCACTTTTCTTTGCAAGTTTCTGATCCTATCTCTTATGTTTCTACTCAATCTGAAAATACTGGGGTACTTTTTTTGACGGCCAATGCTTCAATGAGTTTCAAAACAGTATTTAAAGACAAGTACTCTCCTGGGGAAGGCAGCATTATCTCTTTCCTCTATCTATATGAGAAGGCTTAGAGTGAGGCCACAGATTAACAGAAAATAAATTACTTGCCTAATTGTCTCAAACAATTGGCCCAGGATATCATGGTGCCCCACTTAATGACTTGCACTACTTGGTCGCAGGTCAAAGAGGCGTTAATCAACGAATTCAGAATTGAGCAAACCTTATCCTCTCAAAAACAGCTTTTATAGGTATACAGCCCCTCCAGAATGAATTAATCAAAGATTTTGCTCATTGGTTATATCAGAAAGCTCAAACTTTGGTGACCTGTGAATGGTTAATTTGGATAATGTGATTACTGCAGTCATGTCTGCTTTTACTTCTAGGACTCAGATGCAAGTTTACCTTTTTAGTGTAAAGAAGAATTTCAGAACTATATTAGACATCAAGGAGGCCTTGTTAAAATTGCCTCCTCAATTTTCAGAGATAACCCAAGTTTATGATTCTCCAAAACCTAGTCACCCTAGAGTTTGCGCTGTGCCTGAGAATACTAGAGTGGTTCAATGTAATCATTGTCATCAATATTTCCATACATAGGACCGTTGTTTCAAGAAAGAAGCGGATGAGAAGAAGAAAAGGGATAAAACAATAAGATTCTTCATATTGATAATAATATGATTGTGAAACAAGAACTTCAAAGCCCTGTCGAGTATAATAAAGATGAACATTCTTCTTATTCCTTGCCCTCATTGTTGGCGTTATCCTCTCAGTTTGAAAGCATCATCACCCATATTGACTTCCAAGTGAATCAAGTCAAGGAAGCTATCATTAATACAGGATCTCCAGTGAATGTTTTCTCATCAAAATTTATTAAGCAGGTCAAGTTAACGCCTGATATTTCCCATTTTAAAGAATATGGCACTGTGGGACCTCATAGTACTCAGTCAACTGGAGCTTTTTCGTCTCTCCCACTAAAAATTTGGAAGCTTTCATTTACCACCCCTGTAATTATCCTTGATAACTTGAGTTACGTCCTACTATTGGGAACTCAATTTTTGTGGTAATTCAATAGAATTATTAATTACCCCAATTCATCGCTATCTCTCTTGGGGTATAGAGTTCCCTTACTTTTGTCCAAACATGCTCATACATGATGTCAGTTATGTCTGTCTGAGGGGTCTAAAAGGTCTTATTCTATTCAATACCATGTTGGCGACCCTCAGGTGAAATCACCCCCTACATCGGCGGATATCAAAGAGGGGATGGCTATTTTTGCCCCCAACAATCTGATTATTCTGTCAAAATTGCAGGTAACTGTTAATACTTCTTTACAATTTTCGATTCCCAAATGACATTTATTACAAGTCCAGGGCATTTTAACCCTTCAGTTAATGAAATCTTGCCATGCCCTGAAATTTTGGATTACGCCTATTCAGGATCATTATCAGTCTTATTGACGAACCTTACCAGCTAAACCCAAGATGGTGGACCAACAACACCCCATTGCTTATGTCAAGTTATTACCCATATCTCCGGATTTATGATGTTAAAACGTTTGGAAGCCTACAAGGCTTTGGGTTGAAAGTGATCAGGAAATACTTACGGTGGGGCCTGCTATTGGAAAACACCTCACTAGTGACCAAGAGAAACAAGTGCTTTAGTTGTTAAAAGAATACTTCGACATGTTTGCCAAGTATACTTGCAACTTTGGTAAGATGAAAGGAGTAATGCATTCCATTGAAACTGGTGATCACCTTCCTATTTGTTCCAAGCCCTATCATAAGTCTAAAGTGGAAGAAGCCCAAGTTACCAAAGAATTGCATCAATTATTGGAGGCTGGATGATTGAAACCCTAAAATAGTCATCGGGCATTTCCATTGCTGTTGATTAAGAAGAAGGATGGTTCTCATTGAGTGTTTAAGGATTATTGAAGACCTAACACTGATACTCGATGAGACAGTTATCCTTTACCTAGGATCCATGATTCTCTTAGGTTGTTGGCTGGATCAACTTACTTTTCAGCCATGGACTTAACCAGTGGATACCGGCAAATTGATTTATCCCCAACAGACCGAGCTAAGTGTGCCCTAATATCCAGTGAATGTTTATTCAAAACAAATTGGATGCCTCAAGGATTGAGAGACGCCTCAGCCACTTTCCAAAGAGCTATGGATGGTATGTTACGGGACCTAAAGCTTACTTGTGTTTTGGTATATTTTGATGATATTACTGTGTTTTAAAACCTTTACTAAACATTTGGGCTATCTAAAAGAAGTTTTTAAGCGAATTCGAAGCTCTTCCTTAAAGATCAAACCTTCTAAATGCTCATTCTTCCAAAAATGAAATGAAGATTTTAGGACATCAAGTATCGGCTTAAGGGTTTTGACCCCTCGCAGATAAAGTTCAAGCTATCCTTCAAATGCCTCCTCCTATATCTCTGTGTGATATTCAAGTCTTTCTCGGTATGGTTGGGTATTATTGCAATTTATACCCAAATTTGCTGATAGGGCCAAACCATTATTCTATCTATTAAAAAAGTAGTGTTCTTTGAGTGGACTTCAGCTCAGGAACAGTCGTTTAATTCACTGTGAGCTGCCTTAACTAAGGCATCTGTTTTAATTTATCTTTAATTCAATAAGCCTTTTTTATTACATACTGATGCTAGCAATGTCGCATTGGGATATCTTATCTCAGTGTGATGAGGAGCGGAAGGACCATCCCGTTGCATATTATAGCAAAACTTGTCCAAAGCTGAACGAAATTACAGTGTAACTGAGTGGGAGTGTTTGGCTGTAATCCTAACAATCAAGCATTTCCATCCCTTATTATATGGTAACCATTTTACTATCATTACTGACCATTCTTCTTTAAGATGGTTGCAGAATATGAAGGATCCTGATGGGAGATTGGCTCGTTGGGACTTAAGATTGCAGAATTACGATTTTTACATTGTTCATCGTTCAGGTGCTCAACATTAGAATGCTGATGGGTTATCCCAACTGCCTATTCTGACTTTAAAAGTGGAGAAGAAAGAATGACTATATAACCTCATTGGGAGACCTGGGTTGTGGGATTGAGAGTCTGAAGATCAAGCCTAATTAAAAATCTATAACTAAGGATACTATGATTCAGGAGGGAGCTTTATATAAGAAGGTCAAATACAAGTGGGTACCCTTTTTACACCCAAACTCAATATTTCAGGCTGTCATGGAAGGACAAGAGCAAGTAGGCCACAGTGGGTTGAAGAAAACTCAAGAATGGTTGAAGACTCAATATTATTGGGACAATATGACTAAATTCATCTGAGAGACCCTTGACTCATGTCTTATTTGTAAAATTCATGAAATTTCCAACCCAACTTAACAGCATCAAGTTATTCACCCGACTAGAGCGTTTAGAGTTAAGCTTTGATGTGTTAGGTACTTTCCCTTGGGGATTACATGGCCATTAATATATTATTATGGCTTTCAACCATTTAACTAAATGGGTTGAGGACATTCTATTGTCACTCCCTCGGCTAAAACTACTGCACTATTCTTATATCAACATATAATCTCTCAACATGGGTGTCCTAAGCTCCTTATGTCAGATAATGGGATTAACTTTACCTCGAAACTTGTACAGGAATTATCTAAATTATTCAACTCTGCCCAATGATTTGTCATTCCATACAATCCCTCCATGAATGGGGCCATTGAACGAGTCAATGTGACTCTAATTTCAATTCTAAGAAAAATGGCTTCTACTGATTTATTTCAGTTGAATTTCTATTTGCCTAGTGCTTTATTTGCATATCGGATATGTTATCATCTTATTATCAAGAAGACACCTTTCAAATGCCTATATGGGCGAGACTCCTCAGTCCCTTCTAGTGTTCAAGCCATACTTGAAGAAAGCATACCAGAAAATTCTGATCTAATCTTAAGAAATCTAGCAGATGAGATTATTCAACTTTAAGCCCAAGCTCCGAAATCAATTGAAGTAATTACTCAAAGAGAGACTCAAAGAACCAATCAACATAAACCCACTTTACTAAATACCAGATTGGAGATTATGTTATGTATTACCACTCTTGACCTGGTGGGAAAAATGAGAAGTTAGGAACCGACTGGTCTGGTCCTTATCAAGTTATATTTCAAAGAAGACTAGAATATTTAATTGTTCATGTTGATAACGCCATAGTGATCAATCGTATCCACCTTAGGTTTTTAAAAATTCACCCTCCTACGCAATCAAATCTTGAGGGAAGAAGCGTCAGAATTTCGCCAAATTCTCTTGCCTCCATAGATTCTATTCCATTGATTCCCCCAGCTTCATTGGAAGTGGAGCTTAATTTATATCAAAATATCAATGTTAATAACGATCAGCTTCATCTTAATCAATTGATTGAAGATTCAATTGCTCAGTGATTAATTAGCACTGATAGATTTCAATCAAATCAAAACCTATAAATATCCCATCATTTCAATAATAAATATTAGGTCGAATTATACCCTGTATTTTTACTTAAATTTATTGCTTTTTGGAGAATCCACTCAACGTAACTTTGAGAGAAAACCTGCTCCATTAAAAGTAATGAAAACTTCCATAAGTGCCTAGTATGCAACTAAATGAAACTGAATCACCAGCCTTTAGCAGTGTTGTTGGTACCAGTTCAAAGCTGATGGCTTTGTAATTCCCTATTGGTTGATTCTATTATAGAAATCCCTGTATCTTATGGCTATGTTGCTATCATGGTGGTGGTGGACCATTTTACGAAGTTTGCTCCTTTATCCCTTGTAGAACCACAGTCACCACGGCTGAGATGACTAGGCTGTTTGTTACCAATGTGTTCGCTCTTCATGGGGTCCCTCAAGGAATAATTAGCAATTGGGGACTCCGGTTTACCTCTGCCTTTTGGGAAGGGTTGTGTAAGACTCTGTAAATCCGTCCCTACCATTCAACTGCCTATCACCTTCAATCAGATGGGCAGACTGGACGAGTGAACCAACGCCTCAAACAGTTCTTGAGGTGTTACACTGTCACAGATCACTCAGATTGGGTTTCCCATCTCCCCATGGCCCAATTCAGTTATGACAACGCATAACATGCATCAATCAGCTGTTCTCCATTCTTCTCCAACTATGGCTTCAAAAATGTTTTTAACATAGAGCCCAGTTGTGAATCCAAGGTGGAAGCGGTGGTGGACATTGCAAATATAACTAAGAAAGTACACCATGGGGTGAGCACGAATTTAGATGTGGCCATGCAGGCTTACAAGGAGTATGTTGATGATAAGAGACAAGTGTGACCTGCGTACAAGGAAGGAGATCTCATGATGCTGGATGTTAAAAACATCACAATAAAGCAACCATGAAAAAAACTGGGTTCAAAGAGGATTGGGACATACCGTATTGTCAAAACTGTGGGCCACGCCTCATACCAGTTGGATCTTCCTCCTTCATTTTGAATCCTTTCAGTATTCCATGAGAGCAAGCTCACGTTGTTTGAGGGCCCCCTCCAGAGACTCCTGAGGCTTATCTTATGGATGGGGAGCCAGAATAGGAAGTGGAGGAGATTATAGCCTCTCATCAGGTAAGAAGAAGACTCAAGTATTTTGTATCCTGGAAGGGATTTGAAGCAGTGGAGAACAGTTGGGTCCCAGCGCACAATTGTGCCTATGCCTAAGAAATAAATTTAGCATTCCACGAGCGTTTCCCTTAGGCTGCAGGATTAAAGTGTAACCAAGCCGTTGATGCCATGAAATTGGCCCCAGCCCACAAAAGCCTTTCCTTGGCGAATGCACCTGGAGGGGGGATGGAGCCCAAAAAAGAGGAGAGGGTAATGTCATGTTTACATTTCTTTTTAGATGGTACTAACAGCAGGGACAAGGCTGAGCGGCAGGAGGTCCAGAAGGTAAAACTTCAGGCCCTTCCTGACCTCAAGCACACCTTGGATCAATGCTGGGTACAAGCTAGGTACGCCCAGGTAGGTACAAGTGAGGTGCCAAAAGCCCAGCCCCTGTTTTGTCTCTAGCGCTAAAAGAAAATGAGTTTTGAACCAAACAATGATGAACACATTCAATTAAAGGGGAATGGGGTTTGAAACCTGTTCTATTTAAACAAATTGTGGGCTCAGGTAAGATTCTACTTCATTCAATTACTCAAGTAAAATCAATTTTAAGGTATGTAACCCTTTTATATGGAAGTGTGCGCCATTGGTACACCAAGGCTTGGTATCACTTCTGCTGATCCAAAGTTTCCCCGAGATGGCTTAAGTATCTTTGCTTGAGACCAGCGTTTCTCATTGGTCATATCTCCCAATAAACCATACCATTATTTTATGTTTTTTCATATGTTGACTTGGGCGCACCTGTGCGCAGACCTCTTTGGGGAGATAATGCGTCACGTAGACAGTTTCTTGTGTTTCAATTCAACAAAACTCAGGTACACCGCTGGTTCTACCAGGTTCACTCTAAACCTGGTCAACAGTGCACCCTAACTCAGTATTGAACTTGGTTATGAATTGCCCTCTAGGGCACAGCCAAGCTTTGAAGAATGTTTGACTTATTTTTACTCTTAATATGCTCAACACCCTCGCCCTAAGTCTCTTTAGCTCCAGCACCCTCTTCTCGGCTAATTTTATTATAATGATGATTTCTAGTTTCCCTGTGTTGGTCCTGTGCACCAAGCACCACGCTGGGTTTTTGAGAGTTATAGACACTTTCTTGACAATTGATGACTATGGCAATAATGGTGGCACTATTTTGTAAACTTTCTCCAAATATTTTATTATAATAAACAAGGTTGATTGTTATTGCCTTAGCTCCTAAGTAGGGTCTGCATATTGTAGTCACAGGACTCAACTTCCATGGTAAGGTCACTAATATTCAAGCACAAAGTGTTGTGGACTATGTTATTATTTCATTGGATGTCCAAAATATCAATCTTCATTGGTGAGCGCCAGAGATCTTGTTGTTGGTTTAGTTTATGTAGCCATGTTATTTTGATAATTACTGGTTCTATGAGAGTAAATTGGAAGTTTTTTGCTTTATAACACTTTCTCAAGGTCTTAAAAAACTTAATTATCATCATGAGGACAGTAATTACTTCTATAGTTATTTCTTGTAGGACAAGTGAAATAGTTACCCTCCTGATATAGAATCTTATTACTCTAATATTTTTTTTGACAATAATACTAAAATGGTAAGTTTGACGCGGTGTTTCTTAATACAAATGGCTTGAAGTGTCTGGCATAGCTAGTACTGGGTCTGGGTTGAAACATTCCTTAAGTGGCATAAGGGCTTTTCATATTGGGGGTCAATATAACTTGATTCTACCATTATGAAGATTTGAATGGGAGTACAATTTAAGGGAAATAGGGATTCTGCAAAATGGTTGAAACCCAGAATACTCCAGATGTCCATGTTCATTATCAGCATAGGTCATAAGTTTAATAATTCTAATCTTGTTGTGCGTCTGTGAAATATGCCCTTTTTCAATTTGGCTAATTCAATGATCTTAAAATAAGAGATTTTTACTCTAATAGCTATAATAAGATTAATTTGAAGCTTATTAAACATCAGTTAAAGATTCTCTTAGTGGTTCTCAGTCTTACTGCTATTGGCAACAAGCCAATAATAATCATTTGGGAACTTGGAGGTGCCAAATTCATAAAACATGGTTTATGATATGGTTGATTTTGAGATCCTAAATCCAATTGGAATGGCACTTGAAAGCATAATGGATTGTGAGAATCGATGGCTATTAATTCACTTTTGTAGTCCACATATGACGCCTATCCTGGCTCATGACTGTAAACGCTATTATCATAAGTATTCAAAAAAAGTAAAAATATATGCTACGTAAAAGATAGATTAAAATATGGAATAGATTATGAAGTAAAAAGAAAGTACTTTAGATAGTACCAGAAAGAAATCAAGATTATAAAGAGTGATAGTGCATACCATATGTGTGTAAGGAGAGTGTCAATAACTCTCCTGTTTCCAGCGTGGTGGTGCTTGGTGACCAGGCCAAACGCCAGAGAACTAGCAGTTAATAAAAAAGGTACTAGAGCTTAGAAGAGGGTGCTGGAGCAATAATAACTTAAGTAGAGAAATGCGATCATAATAAGAAATAACCAACCAAAAAGTGATGCGGTGCACAGGGAAGAAATTGTAAGTGTCCCATGTTGGAGGGAACCTGGGTGACCCAGCAGTGCATGAGGGGATAACCTAATCATATAAAAAATGGGATGGTTAATGTAGCGTGAGACCTCCTTAAAGAGGGCCACGCACAGGATCATTTGAGATACATAAGTAAAAATGTGAAAAACGGTAAAGGTTTATTGTGAGAAGTTGACCAAAAAAGGAATGTTGGTCACAAAAATCAAATTTAAGCTTTGTTGGGTAAAAAAGGTCTATTGAAGTGGTTCCAAGCACCAGTTCACCAATAGGCAAACACTTTCATCTGAATTGGTAGAATACACCATAACTGACTTCACTCAAGTAATTGATTGAAGTTGGATCTGACTCGTATGTGTAATTTCATAAATGGAATGGGTTCAAAACCCCCTCCCTCAATCAACTGAATTGAGATGTCCTTGTTAATTGAATAGACCTTCCATTTTAATGCCTGGGCCGATGCAAGGGGCTGGGCATTAGGCACCTCACTAGTACCAACCTGGGCATATTTGGCTTGTACCCAAAGTTGGTCTACTGTGTGTTTGAGGTCAGAGAGGGCCTGAAGCTTCACCTTCAGGGCCTCCTGCCGCCCAGCCTTATTCTTGGGGTTGGTGCCCACTATCATGTCATTTAACCATGACATTACTCTCACCTCCTGACAGGGCTCAACCACTACTCCAGGAGCTTGTTTAGGGAAAAGTTCTTGTGGGCCTGGGCCAACTTCATTGCGGCAACATTCAGTTTGGGTTGGGAGCCAGCCGCCTGGGGGAAATGCTTATGGAAGGCTTCAATCTGATCTTGTGCATGCACACAGTCGCATACTGGGACCCAACTGTTCTCTGCAGCATCAAAACACTTCCAAGATACCAGGTACTCAAGTCTTCTTTTAACACGGCGGGAGGCTACTATTTCCTCCACTTCCCACTCTGGCGCCCCATCCATGAGATAGGCCTCAGGAGTCTTGGGTGGGGGCCCTCAAACAACGTCAATTTGCTCTCATGAAAGACATAGAAGATTAAAAATGAAGAGGGAAGATCTAGCTGGTATGAGACATGGACCACCTTTCTAATAACGCGGTAAGGGCCAATCCTATTTGGTCCCAGCTTCTTGCATGGCTGCTTGATAGGGATGTTATGAGCATCAAGCATCACGAGATTTCCTTCCTTATATGCTGGACCCACTTGGCGCTTACCATCAGCGTTCTCCTTATGCACTTGCATTGCCGCCTCCAAACTTATGGAAACCCCCTGGTGGACCTTCTTGATAGTCTTGGTAAAGTCCACTACCGCTTCAACCTGAGATCCACATCTGGGCTCCATGTTAAAGGCGGGGTTAAAGCCATCATTGGAAAAAAGGGGAACAACTGATCAAAGAATGAAAAGTGTTGTTTTAACTTAATTGGGCCATAGAAAGGTGAGAAACCCAATATGAATGATCTGCGGAGGTGTAACGCCGCAGAAACTGTTCCAAGAACTGGTTCACTCGTTCAGTCTGCACATCTGGTTGGGGGTGATAGGCAGTTGAACGGCAAGCGCAATCTGAAGAGTATTACACAACTCTTCCCAAAAGATGGATGTAAAGTGGGGGCCCCAGTCACTGATAATTTCTTGGGGAACCCCATGGAGCGCAAATACATGAGTGACGAAGAGCCTAGCCATCTCAGCCACAGTTATTGTCGCCCTGCAAGAAATAAAGTGGGTGAACTTCAAAAACAGTCCACCACCATGATGACAATATGCCCATCAGAGGAAGGTAACTTTACAATGAAATTGACCAATAGGGAAGTCCAGGGCCCTTGCCTTTTAAACTGGTACCAAAACCCATCTAAATGTTGACGAGTTGGTTTCATTTTATTGCAGATCAGGCACTCTTTACAATACCGCCCCACCTGAGCAGGCAAGCCCTTCCAATTGTAGGTATGACGTATCAACTCCAAGGTCTTTTCTTTCCCACGATGACCAATGATGATTCCATCATTATGGTCCCGGATGATTTCCAGGCGCAGTGGTCCAGCAGGAACCCATAGGCACCCCTGAAAACACACCATCTCTTCTTTTATGTATAGCCCCTTGATAAGTCCTCCAGATTCAAAGTGCTCTTAGCAAGGACCATAGTATATTTAACTGATAGCGGCTGAAAAAGGACTACCTTTCTGAATAGGCTGTATTCCTCCGCATTTTCCAATGGTGCAAGCGCTGGCCAGTTGGCTGAGGGAGAGAGAAGTTGGGACACAATTTTATTTGACAGAATTACCAACTGTGTGTTATGAACTTTTACCTCCTTGGGATCAGGAGCTAAAGCAGGGTTGCGACTCTAAGCATCCGCCAAACTAATATCCTTGCCCTTGGTGAACTCAAAAAGAAAATGAAAATTGGGCAAGGGTCTCATGCCAAAGGGTCTGCCGTGTGGTTAGGACATGAGGGGCGCGGTAGTACAACAAGGCATGGTGATCTGTATGTACCCAGAAAGGTTGGGAGGAGCCATGCAAGTGGTGACACCAATATTTCAGCGCCTCCACCACTGCTAGTAACTCCTTGTCATAAACGGCGTAAATTAACTTAGGAAAAGACATTATTTTAGAAAAATATCCCACCGGATGCTCTATCCCATCTTTGCCTACTTGTAACAAGGCAGCTGCTATGGCGAAGTCGGAGGCATCAGTAGATACAAAGAACTCTTTTGAAGGTTCAACGTGGCGAATGACAGACGTGGGCAATAGGGTGCCTTCACTGCTTGTAAAGCATCTTCCAAAACGGGGGACCACTGAAGCACCTTTGCACCACTAGCATTATATAAGAGTGTTGCCACCTCATAAAGATTTGACATAAACTTCTTGAGGAACGTACAAGTCCCCAAAAAGCTTCTCAATTCCTTGACTAAGAAGGGGGTGGGCCACTCACTAATATCCTTCTCGTTGTCTGGAGTTATCATGTGTCCTTGGTCAAACACGACGTTGCCCAGAAAAGTGATCTGGGACTTAAAAGTTCACACTTGGTAATCTTCAGCGTAAGGCTGGCTGCATTTAACCTCTCCACCACTTGCTAAAGGTGTACTGCACGGGACTCATGATTGAGGGAAAACACCAGGATATCATCCATGTAGGCAACCGCGCATACCCTAAAAAGTCCCCCAACGCTGCATCAATGCAACGTTGAAAGATCTCACGGGCATGACCTGAAACTGGAAAATCCCTTTTCTGGTATGGAATGTAGTTAATTACTCTTGTACCTTTTTAATCCAAATCTGATTGAACGCATTGAGGCGATCCAGCTTTGAGAAGACCTTAGCCTTCTACATATAGTGCGCAATCTGAGAATCTAGAGGAATGGGATTTAGATCTGGTACAGTGACAGTGTTGAGGTTCCCATAATCTACGCATGGGCA
>JAKSZP010013808.1:0-43347 GCA_022478985.1 Massospora cicadina
TATGGTTATATCAATAAAGTAACATACTTCACAGAATCTACCTTTACTATTGCCATTTTTGGTGCTAGTAATGCAAAAAACGTCAAATTTTTAAAGGTTTAAACTTTGCCTTTTTGTTGTAAGCAGAGGTTAAGAGAGTTCCAGTGTACTCGAGAGCATCCCCAATAGGTTAAATTCCAAGGCTATAAAACTAATGACACGCTTGTAACCATGGGAAATGTCCTACGTATGAAAAAACAAGACCCTCAATTCTCCTGATTGCTCACCCTTTGAATAAACAAATAATTTATCGCATGTGGATCAACTCCAAACATCTGCACCCCCTGGGCAAGCGGGACACTTTGGCACTAACTGGTGCTCACTACAGGGGCACCACTGAATGATTGTGAGGAGTTCTATTACAATTCACATGTAATTGTACCATGGTGAAGACATTCCAGAAGATCTGACCCTGGAGTTTATTTACCAATTTACCAACAAATTATAGGTTGTATAAGTACCTTAATTATTGATTTAATAAAAGTTTGATCATCACCAGAACAGGAAAAACTAAAGATATTGATATGACTCAAGTGAGAATTAAGTTAGGGTTTCTGTAGATTGAGAACAACAAAACTTTACAAAGCCTAGTCTTAATTTTTACCATGCTGTAAAGCCATGATAACTTTTGGATTGCATGAAGAAGGACGTAGGCACCATGAAACTGCAAAGTTTACCCCCTCTCAGACTGTTGTCTATCTTTGAAGATTGCACCAATAGTACTAATACATCAGTAATGGTGGTACAGTTGACACGTCAGATTAAACCTGAAGAAAGTCCCAATTTCTACCCATACTATAATACTAAGTTCACTCCTGACATGGGTATTATATCTTTACCTCTTCAGTTTTATGAAAACAGCATGGAAGGAGCCAGTAATAATCAAAAAGCTCGCCATGTACAGGGTTGTATGAGCCAAGAAGCACAGGAGGTGCTTGGGGCTACACTTCGCCCCCATCACATTTGGACTGAAGCTATAGAGATTCTTATTAGTGAGTTTGGAAGCACATAGTATATTAAAAAATGAATCAATAATTCCTTGCCATGAGAATGGGGAAATATTATCTATTGTGGACTAAGAAACCTGGTTTTAACAAAAACACAATATTTTTTGATGGGCTTTTCTGATCTAGTCACTACGAAAACCATCTTGCTTAGTTTTTCTGAAATCATAACCTCAACTCCTGATACCTATGATTTTGCTGTGAAAACCGCTGAATCTCGTAAAGTTTTTAAGAAAGCCTTTATTGACGCTAAAGCGGCTTACAAGATGGAGTTAAGACACCAGAGCCATAAAAACTATCAGCTATGCCACCCTGATCAAAAGGCCATTTATGTTTCTAAAATTCATGATGATAAGCCTAAGGATAAGGCTTGCCTCCCAGTAGAACGTAGGTACCCAAATTACGCCAAGTTTATATGCAACAAATGTCAGTAAGAAGACATTTTTGGTGAAGGCGTCCTAATCCAGTGAAAGAAAAGAAGGGATAACCTAGAGAGGAGGTTTTAGGATCAGTCAATTAGGTCGTAAATAACACCAACAGAATTGATGAAGAGGAGCCTGTTTCACAGGCTGATTTAGGATACTGCATCATCGTAATTATAAGTGAAGTGGCTGTGCCCGCCTGCCTCAGACCTAACCAAGCAAAGTTTGAGCCTACCATACAACCTTACTTGGCCCAAGCTTCTAATCCTACTCATGTTGTTGACAAGTATCATCGATGGGAGGATTTCATGGATACCACGTTTTATATAATTTTAATTAAGGATTCTGAGTCGCCTGATGCTTGAAAATAAACCGGCTTTCCTGAGAGATAGGAAGAATAAACCAGATAGTCAGTGCCATACTTACTGCAGGCATGACTATTGTGAAGAGCATTTTGTAATTGGAAGTCACTATACACAAAAAGTCAAGTTTTGACAGTACTGGATATTGGTGCTCCAATCAACAAAATGTCTTCCAAGCTCTTAATAAGATTGAACTTTTCTTTAATTATAATTAACAGGTCAAGTTATGAACTTCCAGTACTGAGTTATCTAAAGCACTAGGAGCTTATTTTGAGTTACTCATGCAATTTTGTTTCATTGTCTTGTATATTTAGATGTATTGCTTGAAAATGATCATTACAAATATCTCATAGGAATACAGTTTTAGTTAAGTTTGGAGAATAAAACCAATCTAAATCAGAGTTCAGTAAATCTTCTAAACTACCATATATTACTTTCATTCTAAGATGAAGATACGAATGAGTGGAAGAAGTGAGAAAACTTAATTAAAAAAGAGACTACATTTTTCCAGTCAGCTATACTATGAAGTCAAAGGGAACAAAGCAGCTACAAAAGACTGTAAAAGCAGAGTCTGTTTTGCCCTTGCACGCCAGTGAAGAGATGGACCTACTAAAAGGAGTACAGAATGTCATATTGGCAACATCAGCATTGATATACCTGAACAGACATTGTTCAAAATTTACTGCCCCAATGGAGTCAGAGAACAGGAACCCAGAGTAATGACTGAAGTATATGATTTCATCTACCAAGGAGAAGTCAGAGTCCTCCTTGGAACGTAGTTTAGCACCATGTCAAGATTAAGAAAGGCAAACCATTGCTAAAACAAAGAATTACTAATCTCTCAAGTTGAGTCATCTCATGCTATCATCGACATTGAAGAGATTAGGTTTTGGGAGCCAACTACACAAGAAGATCTTAAACTAAATGAACTCTTAGACCAATAATTAGATATTTTCTGCGGCGGATTTAACAGTTATGTTTTTCAAGGGAGAATTCATAGAATTTCCATGGAGAGCTTGTATTTCCTTTCAATCAAAGCCATACACTGTTCTAATATTAAAGAAGAAGTCATTATTAAGAAATAAAACATCAAATGGATGAATTATTTGTATGCCCTTTTTTGAGTCCCTGGGCGTCACCCTTCTGCTAGTAAGAAAGAAGGATGAGACTCGCCACATAGTCATGATCTACTGAAAATTAAATGATCTGACTAAGAAAGATTTTTACCTCATACTATGCACAAATTATGTCTTTAAACAATTTTGAGGATCGCGCTACTTCTCAGCCATGGACCTGTCAAGTGATATTGGAAGATGGAACTGTCACCAAAAGACCAGGAGAAGTGTGCGCTTATCACTGTCATGATCGCGGCAAGTAAAGTTTAGACTGGCCTGCTAAACGGGATGTCCAAACAGCCAGAAAACTAGTTCTAATTTCAGAGGCACTTCTGCTTGAAAGACGTTGAATTGAGCTGAAAAAGATTTCACTAATGAACGAAAATTGGCTATAAATGTGAATAGTAACCTGGCGACAAACCAGGCTATCACGGCCCCAGGGCCTGCGGGTTTGGGAGCTGGTAAAATTAGGATTTGAATTAGGTGGCTTGAATTTTGTCATAGTAAAAAAACGGTTTGGGAAACGAGTTTTTTGGAATTTACAAGTAGAAAACCAACCGTCAATTTTCTCAGTATGTTAAGACTGATTAAATAGACAATTGATTTGGGGAATAGCTTAGTAAAACTCAGGATTGGGGCCCTTGAAGATTCACCCAATCTGGTGAACTTTGAGTGAGGGAGAAAATAAGATTAATTTGAACTGACTTCAAAGTTGTTGGCTGTGGGCTGAGTCACTGTCAGTTTGACCTCAGATGCCCGAGTTGCCAATTTTATATGATTTTGATGACTAGGTTGATGGTGTCTTTCCCAACGGGCCATGAAAACCTCTCATGGTCACCCCACGTAGGGGTGGTCCCATGAGGTCAGAAACAGGTTCAGGGTACCCAATTCACCCACATCAAGTCACTTCGGCACCCATTTGACCAATCAGGAAATATTACTCAGGGATTTAAGTGTGTCCAGGGAGGGTTTCAAACTGTGGGCTGCATTTCTCAATGGCCTGATGCCATCGAGTTTAGCTGACAATTCTACACTTGACACTTCATTCTAAGCAAATGCGCGCCCATCAGGCTTATTTGACATTTGTTTGGGGCTCTCAGGATTTGATGCTGGAGTCTCGTTGACCTTGATTTTGTTCAAACCCTACATCCCTAGATAATGCTGACTATCTGAAAGCTTGGCACAATTCCCCTTGATTTGCCATACTAATTTGGCCAAAGTCAATACTGGGACTGGTGGCGGTGTCCTTAAAGGGTAAGCTGTTAACCAACGCTTGTCCACCACATGGGCGAGGTCTCCCTGGGAGATGAGGTGACATCTTGCCTACTTGGCCCCTTTTAAATGGGAATGGGAAAGCCACCCGGTCCAAATGGAGAGGGCGCTCCTCCCATAAATAAATTGCCCTTTCCTTTTTTCTAAATGGGGAGTGCCCCCACCTGGGAATTGAGCTAGGGTCACATTTTTATGGGCCTTAGGCAACTTGATCACCATTAGAGTAGCGATCTTAGGGGGAGGATGGCGAGCATCTGGGTGGTTGACGTGGAAAGCCTCAACCAGCTCCAAACAGTTGGCACAATCTTGAGCGCTGACCCTACTGTTCTTGTATGCTGGATAGCCTTTCTATATAAAAAGATATTGGGCTGATCATTGAGACTTGCAGGAAGCCAAGATTCCCTCTACTTCAACTTCTTCGACATCCTCAATCATAATGGGCTATAAATCTGAGGAGATTTAGCCCTTTAATGGGGAAAATTGAGACATATGGAAAACTAGTTGCTGCTTCCGGTGAGGTGGCAATTTTAAGTGGAAGACGCCATTCCCCAAGTCTTCCTCCACCAAGTGGGACCTGAGCATTTACTTTCAAACTTATGCGAGCACGCCTGCATCTGCAAATGGCACATTTCAAGCATAACGTGTGAACCTACTTTCATTTTATGTGCCAGGAGTCGCTTAAACATGAAAAAGTTTGTTGTTTCCTATGGCCTTGGTTAAATGCTCTTGTACCAAGGATTGTGTGTTCTGAATATGCTGAACATTGTTGGCTGCAGCTGGGATTTCTGGACTAAGACATGGACCAAATGAGAATGAGGGATTATACCCCAAGGTAGCTTCATATGGGGAGAAGCCAGTGGACGCATGCGTTCAATTATTGTATGGAAACTGGGTGAGGGGCGATTGTCCGCCCAGGTATCCTGGGCGTCTGAAGCGTAGCACTGCAGGTACTGCTCCACGATCTGATTGACTCATTCAGTTTACCATCCAACTGTGGATGTTATGCAGTGGAGTGTCAGGGCATAATCTTCAAGATCACTAAGAACTCATTCCAAACCGCGCCATAAATTGGGGCACACAGTTGCTGATAATTTCTTGTTGGAGGCCAAACATCAAAAATACATTATGCACAAATAGGTGGCAGTTTAGGGGGTGGAAGGTGAGTCGGTAAGGGCGTATGGCTACCAACCTGAAGGTTGCAGGTTTGATTCCCGCCCTTTGCACATCAATTGGGGTGCCAGCCAAAGGAAGCTATTGGCAGTTAGTAGGTCTAATAACACGAAAACCTTACCCATGACGTAACCAGAAAAATTTGAGTCCCGATCCAGAGGTGGAAAAACTTTCTTTGATGGAGTTGATCCTGTTCAGGTTCATGTCATTTCTTTCTTTTAGTAATTCCTGTCCCCTGGTCGGCTTGCCTCAGTTAAATAAAATAAAACAAATAGGTGGCAGTTTCTACAAAGGTAATTGTAAAGGAACATGGGATGAACAGGGAGAATTTAGTGAAGCGGTTAATGACCACCATGACCGCAGTGAACCCCTTGGAGCTGGGTAACTCAACAATAAAGTCCACGGACACCACTTTCCATGGACCCTCTTCCTGCTACAAGGTGTTAAGAAGACCATTTCTACCAGACTGGTCTGATTTGGCCCAGATACAAGTCATACAGTTGGCAATTCAGGCCAGAACATCCTTGGACAAGCCAGGCCAGTTAAAGGTACGCTTCACTAAATCAATGCATTTTTTATTCCCTGGATGCCTGACTGTCGGGGGATTGTGATGAGCTAGAATTACTTCAGCACGGAGGAGAGGGACCCACACCCATGACCTGAATTGAATGAGCCCCTCAGTCAGTGAATACAATAAATGTTTTGAAGTTGGGAGGGACAACTGCTCCAAACGTTCCACCCCTTATGCACATGCTGTTTGCGCTGCTATGAGCTGTGAAAGCAAGGGTGCGTCTGGTGCTATGTTGACTGCTGAAACTACAGGAGGTATGATGGCCATGATTTGGGTTTTGAGAATGATGGTGATGAGATCTACTTCATCTGAGTTTGCTGGGCAATGTGTGGGATTGCGGCTAAAGAATTTGGGAGAGACATTTAATGCTCCCTTCAAAATTCATACTTTAAGTTAAAACTGCACAAATCCTGGTAGTTACTGGCCAGCCGGTGTGCAACTTCTGTGGTTTTCAGAAATAAAAATGAGCTTGGTGGTCCGTTTTCACAGTCAACTCATGATGAGCACCCTGTAAAAAATATCGCCAGTGGGTCAAGGCCCATGCCACAGCTGCCAGCTCCTTATCATAGATAGCCCAGGATTGCTCAGTGGAAGAGAATTTGTAGGAAAAATAAGCAACTGGGTGTTCCAACCCCTCGTGCTCTTGGAGCAAAACAGCCCCTACTGCGGTGGAAGACGCATCATATGCTAAAATATATGGCTTGGAGGGATCCGCGTGTTTAAGGATAGGGGGTGACAAAAACATCTCTTTGATTGAATCAAATGACTTCTGGAACTCGGGCGTCCAACAAAAGGGGACACGCTTGTCCATGAGTGGGTTGAAAAGGGTGGCTAACTGGGATAAGGCGGGAGAGAATTTCTTGAGAAATATAGTAATGCCCAAGGAGCTTCTCAACTGCTTTTGGGTAGTTTGAGTTGGCCATTTGCGGATGGCATCCGGTTTGTTGGGTGGGATAGCATATACATCTTTAAATATGAGGTTGCCCAAAAAGCTGACTTCTTCCCAATAAAACTTGCATTTTTATGGCTTGAAAAACAGACCCGCTTTTGCAAGGTGGCCACTACTGCCTCCAAGTCCTTCACATGTTGTTTGGGAGTAGGGGAGTGTACCAATATACCATCAATATATGTGACTGTACAGTTGAACCGGAGATCACCCAGCACATTATCAATCATCCTTTGGAATGTTGTGGGCGCATTATTAAGCCTGAAAGGCATCACTAGAAATTGGAATATGCCTTTTTTGTCTGGATATTGGCAAGCCATTCCTGGACTTCTGTCACCCAAATTTGATTTAAGACATTGAAAAGATCACATTTAGAAAACATACGTGACTTAGCATTCGCTTGGTCAATTGTCTGTTCCAAAGGGAGGGGGTAGGGGTCATGGATCATGATTTTGTTAAGGTGACCATAGTCCATACAGTGGCGAAGGAAACCATCAGCCTTCTTGCAAAGACGATGGGAGAGCAACAGGGGATGTCTCTTGGAAAAAACAACCCTTCTTGAGCATGTCGTCTACCCATGCATTGAGGGCAGCCTCCTCCTCCTCTGTATGTGGGTACTTTGGACAGTTAATGTTCACCACCTACACTGTCATATGAGAGCCCAAGTCAAATTCCGTATGTGGGGGAAGATGGTCCGCCATCTTAAAAACAAAAATACTTTGATATTCCAAAAATGCTTCTGGAAAATCTTGCGGAAGACCTAGCAGGGAAATGAGGGTTATAATAGAACTGCGGCCACAAACTTTGGTAAAAGTCCACCAATGAAAACTAGCCCTCTACCTGATTGTTGGAGAAGGACAGTGTGTTTGTCTCCAGGAGGATTTTCGCATGCTGCTGATGCCACAAACTCACATCCAAAGTCACTGGGGACACAAGGTTGGGCATCGCAGAGAATTGAGTGCAAAAACTAAACTGATTGACTGAGAAAGGCACAGGACGTCTAACTCTGAAGGAGGGTTGGGCAGCTGATTCTGCAACCAACGCTGATGGTCCCACGTCTAAGTCTAGATCGAGATACTGGGCCAACACCATACTCATAAATTCACCCGCTTCTCACGTGTCAATTAAGGCCTCAAAAGAAACCTGGTGTGCCCCAATACTAATTTCATTCTTAATAAGAAGTAGGAGAAATTCTGTTTATTGGCGGTTATGGACATTTCGGCTGATAAGGAAGAGACTGCAACTAGGTTGGGGAAAATAACGAGGTTTTGGATAGGAACTTAACTATTGGGTAAAGGGGTTAAAACATTTACAATTGCTGATTTAATGCTGGGATTGAAACCCAATGCCAAGTTGGCGGCCTCAAGCATGAGGATCCCATTCTGAGGATGAACCAAGTAAACAGTCAAGGGCACTGGGGCAGTAAACCATGGTGAAATTTCTTCAGTATCTCAGGGAAAAGCAAAATTTTGGCAACTGGATAAACTGACAACAGACGACAAGATACCAACTGTACATTAATTAATAGAAGATGACCACTGCTGCGCCCATCTCAAAGAGGAGGGCGGAAATGGCCGAAAATAATGGAGAGTTAATTAAGTCATGATCACGGCAAGTAAAGTTTATACTGGCCTGCCAGGCTGGATGTCCAAACACCTAAATGGCAAGACCAAATGCCAGAGGCACTGCTGCTTGAAAGACGTTGAATTGAGCTGGAAAAGATTTTTCCAAAGGGCATCAATAGGCTATAAATGGTAATAATAACACAACAATGGACCATGTATCAATCCCAGGGCCCGCAGGTTTGGGAACTGGTAAAAATAGGATTGGGCTAAGTGGCTTGAATTTTGTTATAGTAAAAAACAGTTTGGGAAACGGGATTAATTGATATTTAAAAGTAGAAAATCAACCATCAATTTTCTCAGTGTGTTACAACTGATTAAATAGATGATTATTTTGTGGAACAACTTGAAACTTTGTATTGGGGCCCTCAAAGATTTGCCTAACCTGGCAAACATTGAGTGAAGGTAAACGAATTAAATTAAACTAACTTCAAAATTGTAAGAGATGGGCTGAGTCACTGTTGGTTTGACCTTGGACACCTGAGTTGCCAATTTTCTACAACTTTGATATCTGGATTGATGGTGTCTTGCCCAACGGGCCATAGAAACCTCCCATGGTCACCCCACGTAGGGGTGGTCCCATGAGGTCAGGAACAGGTTCAGGATGCCTAACCCACCTGCACCCAGTCACTCCAGCTTCCGTTTGATCAAGCAGGAATTATTATGCAGGGGCTTGGTGTGTCTGGGCGGATTTAAAACTGTGGACTACATTTCCCAATGGCCTGAGACCATCAAGTTTAGCTGACATTTCTATACTTGGTATTTTATTCTTTACAAATGGGCACCCATCTGGATTTTTTGCCATTGGTTTGGGGCTCTCATGCTTTATTACTGAAGGCTCATTGCCCTCAATTTTGTTCAAAACCTTCATCCCTAAATATTGCTGACTATCCGAAAGCTTGACACAATTCCCCTTGATTCACCATGCTAATTTGGCCAAATTCAATACCAGGATGGGTGGTGAGGTCCTTAAAGGGTAAGCTGATACCCAACGCTCGTTCACCACATGAGTGAGGTTGCCCTGGGAGATGAGGGGAACATCTTGCATTCTTGGCCCTTTTTTTATGGGAATGGGAATGCACCTGGTCCAAATGGGGAGGGCACTCACCATGACTTACAATTACCTGTCAAGACCTGTTTTGACCAACACATATTCCACAGGGTTTGTTAAAAGCCCAGCTAAATTTCAGAGAGATTTTGATTATATTTTTGGAGATTGACAATTTCAATTATGCTCATTTACTGGGACATTATCACAATGTTCAGTAAGATGTTTAAGGAACACTTGGCACACCTAAAAGATTTTTTACACAGTTAATAGAACAACCTCAAGCTTAAGAGAAGCTCTTTCTCGCTCCTGAAGAGCCAGTTATAACTACTCAGTTTTAAAGTGAATCAAAGAGGAATCAATCCCCAGCAAAGGAAGGTTGAAGCCATCGCCTAGATGAGTTCCAACTAGTGCATGAGAGACGTTAAAGTGCTCTTGGAAATGTTGGGGTAAACCACCAATTTGTGCCAAACTTAACATATATTGATGAGCTTCTCTCAGCCTACTCAACAAAGGAGTTCTATTAAGTTGGGAACAAGAGCATTAATATGTCATCAACCAGTTAAATAAAAATCTACTGAAATCCTGATCTTGATAAAACCAGATTTTGAAAAGACCTTCTACATCTATAAAGATGCTAGGGACGTGGGTATGGATACTATTATAGCACAGGTGGACGAAGAAGATGTAGATTACCCAATTGAGCTCTACACAAAGACATTTACCAGATCAGAGTGTAACTACATGGTTTCAGAGCACAAGTGCCTAGCGGTTCTCAGAGAATAGTAAAGCACTTATGATCCTATGTTTATGGTGTGCACTAACAATTATTATGGATCACTCCTCTCTGAGTTTTTAACATAGATGAAGGATACTGACGAAAGACTAACATGATGGGATGTTTAGCTGCAAGGGTATGATTTTGAGATCCTGCACTAGGCAGGAAAGAAGCAACTGAACGCAGATGGTTTGTTGTGTATGGCCATCTTCCATTTTCAAGCCCATGAGAGCTTTAGTATTATAAGCTCATAGGAAAACCAGAGAAGAGATGGAAAGATGAGAATGATGAAATTAAGGATACTGAAGAGATGTTCCATAGTGACGCGATTCTGAGACGGACAGATAGTGAAACAAATACAGGTTAATACTACTTTATGCGAAGCTAAGTGAATGGATGGCACTAGTTATGGAATGACACCGCCTAGTAGGTCACAGATGCTACATAAGACATGACAGCATATCAAGAAGCGATACTACTGGGAGGCCATGATGGACAATATCAGTCAGGCTCTGGCACTCTGAATTGAATGCATTTAGTACATGTCTCAAAAAGGAGTGTAAATTTCAGCTTTTACCTCCAAGCTCAACCTTTCACAACATATCCATTGATGCTGTTAGACCATTCTAAAGTGATCAGGTGGGAATCAGTTTATAATAGAAGCAATAGATTACTTCACCAAGTGGACATAAGTTATTGCAGTCAAGGCGTTTACTGTGAGAATCACTGTGATTTTTCTGTTTAATCAGGTCATTGCAGGCCACGGATGCCCTCAGATACTCCTTTCCAATAATGAACGGGACTTTATCTCAAATTTTGTGACACCTAATGATTCATTAATTGTCAAGCAGTAGTTCACCACTTTATATACACTATCTACCAACAGAAGCATAGAAAGAGTCAACTGAACCCTCACTTCAATCTTAAAGAAGATTACATTCAACCATTGAACCAAAAGGGCACTTTGTTTCCATAAGCCTTGTTTTCTTACCAGTTAAGCTACCACAGGACCATTGACATGTCTCCATTTATTGCGCTATTTAAAAGAGAAGCAACCCTTCATAAGTTTGTTAGCTCCAGTGTTGGATGCATATAGGAAACATCTACCTACTGGGAAATGCCAGGAAAGTTTTAGCAGAGAAAATTAGTCAATATTCAGATGAATCTAAGTAGCACTAACATAAAGTCACTGAAGGAGAGTTTTGTAATTTGGCGCGATCCTGGAGATACGCTGTAAGGGGTTTGCACAGGGTTTAGCCCACTGAGCAACAGGACCAATAATATGATGATTGTGGCCCTTGGTACCACAGAATAAACGTTAATATAATAATTATGGGGCACCTGCTCCTACTACAATACTTCATTTTAATATAATATGCTCCGCGGATCCTCTCTGTCCTGCTCACGTTTTCCTATTAACCAACAACCCTTCTTAATCGCCCATCCCGCTCATATACAGCGGCTTCAGACAATACCACACTTGTTGCTTGGACTATTTGGTTCCACCGATTCTCCTCATTTTGGCTAGTTATTCTTTAACTTCCTATCGCCTAAATTGTAGGCGATTTAATTTGTATTCAACAAATGTCAACATCACCCAATCGCCTTATTTCGAGGCAATCCAATAATAACCCATTATATCCCAATATCGCCTTATCTCAAGGCACTCAAATAATCATAACTAATCTCATTTCAGCGGATTCGTCTCAAACTGCCCTAACTGTCCCAGGATTATCGTCCAGTCATATCAGAATCGTGACATTACCCCCTCCTTGACTGGATGATAAGGCTCTTATTGTTTGTATGGTTGGGAGAACTTCACGTGTACCCAATTAATAATTTGACCCCCTGCAGGTTCCTTAATGGTGTAGGCATCAACCTCAGTTTCTCAATGATCTCGAATGGTCCACTCCATATGCTGGCGAGCTTGTTCCTTCTTCTGAACCCATGCTGGTCATGAAACAGGACCAATCCCCTAACCCAAACTTTGGAAGACTGTGGCGTCTACTTTGGTCAGCCGCATGATCCCAAATTTTCTTGACAATACTAGTAGAATATGCCTCAGATTGGAGCTTGATCGGCGTGTTTGTTAAGGTAGACAAATAGCGGTGGGGTTTGACTCCGCCGGTATCCTCCACACAGGAGTAAATCAAGGCAGGCAGCGCTGGATGGAATCCATAGAGCAATTTAAATGGACTCTTACCAGCTGCTGAGTGGTAGATAATATTGTACATGAAGACAGCGGTGGATAAAAAGGTGCTTTAGTCTGATGGCCGCTCATTTACAAGCTTGCGTAGAATATTAACCAAGGTCCCATTGACCTGTTCCACCATACCGTTAGATTCAGGGTGGTAGGGGGTAGTTAAGATCCCGTGGATTGCCATGAACTCATACAATTTAGCCAATATATGTGATGTGAAATTGGTTCCGTTGTCCATTAGGATATATTGTGGACAACCATGGCGCTGTATGACGCACTCCAGGATAAACTTGGCAGTAGTGACAGCTCCCAAATCCTTGATAACCCTCACTTCCACCCATCTTATCAAATGGTCAATGGCTACTATTATATATTTGGAGCGGTTCACGCCAGTCAGCAGCGGCCCCACCATGTCTAAAGAAACTGTATGCCATGCAAACTGAATCTTAACTAGCTGGTAGGTGGTTTTCCGGTGGTATGGTTTCTCCACTTGGCACAGATGGCAACAACCAACCATCTCAAGCACATCATAGTGCATACTCTCCCAATAGTAGTGGGGTTGCAAGAACTCCAGCATCTTTTTCAACCCTCCAAGACCTACCGCTTTATGGGCATCAATAATTATCGCAGGCTGGGCAGAGGGTTTTGGGAAACTCAGCGTTGATTTCCCAATCCACTTATATAATTCCTCATTGTGCAAGAAGGTATCCTGCCTAAGCCCATCCAACACTTTGATCACGGGAGCGGCTCATCTTAATACTTGCCCACAATCATCTTTTCATACATTATGTCGGCCACATCCACTGTAATGGTGACCATGGGTAATTGGGAAAGACAGTCCACATTCTGATGCTTTGCCCTGGGATGATGCATGATCTCAAAATCATACGCTTGGAGCTTCAAGGCCCATTAAGCGAGCCAGCCTTCAGGTTCCCACAGATTCTGTAGCCAGCACAAGGAGGCATGATCCGTTACCACTTTGAATTTCACCCCGTGAAGGTAGACCCAGAATTGCTTATATGCATAGATTACTGCTGAACACTCCCGCTCAGTCATGGTGTAATTCCATTCAGGCCTAGTTAAACTGCAGCTACAATATGCAATGGGGTGCTCCACACCGTCATCATCCTTTTGGGATAACACAGCCACTACAGCAGAAAGTGAATCGTCCATTTGCACAATAAACTCTTTTTTGAAATTGGGGTATTGAAAAACAGGTGCACTAGCCAACGCGGTTCGCAATACATCAAAAGTGGTTTGACTTTGATCAGTCCAGTTGAAGATAGCATTTTTCTTAAGTAGCTCAAAGAGTGGAGCCCCAATACAGCTGAAGTTGAGAATGAACCGCCGGTAGTAACCTATCATCCCCAAGAACACCTGGATATCCCGCTTATTGCTTGGCCAAGTCATCTTGTGGATGGCTTCCACCTTGGCTGGCTGAGGGCTAAGCCCTTTGGAGTCTACCACAAAGCTGAGATTTTCCAATTATTCCTTAAAAAAGTGGCACTTTTGGGGCTTAATATTGATATTAGCATCAGTCAGGCGGCGAAACACTTGCTCCAGGTGTCCAAGATGCTCCGTGAATGTCCGCAAAAACACGTTGATATTGTCAAGGTAGAAAGAACGCAAGACAGCTTTAGATCACCCAAAATAGTATCCATAGCCCGCTGGAACGTAGTGGGAGCATTGCACAAACCCTGTGGCATACATGTAGGCTGAAACAATCCTTTTGAGGTGATTATAGCGCACTTTTCTTGTTCCGCCGCTGACAACTCAATCTGCCAGTACCCCAATATCAAATCCATAGCAGAGAAATACTTGGCCCCACCTAACCAATCTAATGCGTCATTGATTCGTGAAAGCAGGTATGAATCTTTTTTGTAATGCTGTTAAGCTTCTGATAATTAATTACTACTTGATTGGAGCCTTCTTTCTTTTTGCCAATTAGTACTGGGGATGCCTAGGGACTTTTTGATGGCTCCAAAATTCCTTATTCCACCGATACATCTTTTTCTGCAGACACAACTTCTTCCGCTGCCTTTGAGCAGTGGATAGGCCATGACCTGATAGGGGGATGGTCTCCCATGTCCACCCAATGCACAACCCCATGAGCGCAACCCAAGTCATGATCATTGGTTGCAAAGATGCTGTGATACTTTTCGAAAAGATCCATCACCCTGTCCTTCTGATCCTCCAATAGACCAGTGAGCGCCTCCCAAGGAACCACAGTCATTACGCTGAAGGCGGTTTTAAAGGCAAGCGAAATCTTTTCAAGAACTAAAGTCGTGTATCCAGTGGGCCTCATCAATATAATCAAATACAGGTAAGCTACCACTTGGTGCCGCTGAACCTTCATCACCTCCTTCTGCAGATTTGCTACCAACACTTTTACTTCCCCCTGCCCAAGTAACAGTAACCCAGGAGCCACATGAGGTCCAAGTTGTGATTGTTGATAGGGCCCCACAACCTCTCCGTACAGACCGCCCAGTATATCAATTTCAATCTCAGTCCCATATATGACCTGATGCCCAGAAGGGATAATAAAAGCGTTTGCAGCTTGTAGCGGAATCCCTTTGTACTTGTATATCTGGGTTGGGAGCGTTTGGGTCTTCCGCTTTATCTGCCAATATTTTACAGGTATTACACCATCGCTATAGGCGAGATTAATTTGACTAGAGTGGATTAGGTCATCTGGCACTCCCCTGGAAGTAAAATAGATGGGAATCCGTTGTCCCAGGAAGGCTAGGGTATCTTCCATCATGTCAACGACAGCCCCATAGTGGTGCATAAAAGCAGTCCCAATCAGCAGACCATAAATTGCTGTTTGGTAATACTACCGCTGGTGCCATAATAATAACAGATAAAACTGACAAGGAAGCGCGATATATGCTCCCTCAGAGACCATGGTTTCTGCTCCCGCGGTCCCATACACCATCCAATGTTCTATGGCAGGTTTTAAAGCCAACTTTACCACCAACTTAGTGGAGACAATGTTAACAGGAGCGCCCATATCAATTATAGCTCGGACTCAGGTTTTGGCTACCACCACGTCACAGTAAGTGCACTCTGAGTAAGATGAATACCAGTTATTTACTACGTGTACACTCAGCGGTTCACGTTTTCCCAGGAAACCTATATTACCCACACTGACTTTAGGGTATCCTGCTATAAAAGCATCCACTGGAAAGGAGACCTCTACTTCTCTTAGAGACAACGCATCTGCAAATGGTTCTAACTGGTCTGACGCATTTTGGTCAAACATTTGGTTAGCGTAAGGCTTTGGCTGCTCCAGAAACCCTGTGTCAGACATATATTTTGAGTTGTGCTTGTTTCAGCACATTTACTCCCCCAACTGGCTGAAGATAGAGGAATTTATCATCATGCTGGGAGGCTTCTTCTACCTTCAATAAAATAGATTCAAGGGGGATGTATGACTTTGAGATAGCGGAAGTAGATATTCCTGTCTCTACTCCGCTCTGACTTTTCTCTGATAACCTTGATCCTGTTGTAAATGAGGGACCTGTCAATAGGGGCACTATCATCCCTTGTGCCTTGTGTGACCGCAATTAAAGCAACTTACTCCATAGGGCCTACGTCTGTGCTTAATATAAGTTGGCCCACTTGGAAAGTTATTCTGAAGATGATCGGCATAACCAGACCCACATTGGTAGACTGCTTGCTGTCAATCAGCGTAGTTAGGGCTGAAGCGGTAGTTGGGCAGTTGTTGCTCAGCAGTTATGGGACAGATGTTGGGCTGTGAGGAGTATCCTGGCATGATCTTCATTGACTGGTTGCTTCCCTCCCTGTGGTTAGGGAGGGCCTTGGCGACAATGTGAATCTGCTCAATATTGGGTGGAGGGAAAGTTACAGCTAACCAACGTACAAACTGGACAAGTTTAAGAAGAGGTACATCATCCTCTAACAACGAGGCAATGACATTGTAAAGCTCAGGATATGGCTTCACCGCAGAGGCCATTGCAATGCATACATCAACTTCGGCTAGAATCCCAGCCCCAATCAACACATGTGCTTCTGCCATAAACCACTTAGCAAATGCAGTGAGAGTCTCATTTTGTTGAAACCCGATGGTCAGAAACTCGGATTTCTGCTGCAACATCTTTGTTTTTCTGCCAAACAACTGTATCACTATCTCTTTGACTTCTTGGTATGTAACGGAACTGTCTGAAAGGTAACAAACAACTTGATCAGCACTTCTGATATCCAAGGTGGAGATCAACAGTTTTGCCTTGCGCCAGTCCAAGGCACCTTCAGTTGCAAACTCAAATTGTTGAAAGAACCCATGAATATTCCCTTTGTGATCAAATGGCAGCAGCTGAGCACAGCAAACTTCCTGGAGCAGCTCATCTTGTCTTTTGAGCACATTGTCTAATGCAAGTTTCAACTTCTCATATGGAATGGTCCTATTGTGTCGTGCAAATTTCTTATCAAAGCAACCTAGGAGATAAATAGCAGGCGACTGAGATTTTATTAGTTTATTACTGATCAATGGGCCCCCTGTAGTGAGCACCACTGTTGTAATTTGGCGTAATCCTGGAGATACGCCGTAAGGGGTTTGCACAGGGTTTAGCCCACTGAGCAATAGGACCAATGATATGACAATCATGGCCCTCGGTACCAACAGATTAAACGTTAATATAATCATTATGGGGCACCTGCTCCCACTACAATACTTTATTTTGATATAATAAGCTCTGCAGATCCTCTCTGTCCTGTTCACTTTTTCCTATTAACCAACAACCCCACTTAATTGCCCATCACGCTCATATACAGAAGCTTTGGACAATACCACACTCATTGCTTGGACTATTTGGTTCCACCTATTCTCCTCATTTTTGGCTAGTTATTCTTTAACTTCCTATCACCTAAATTGTAGGCGATTTAATTCGTATTCATCAAATGTCAACATTGCCTGATCGCCTTATATTGAGGCAATCCAATAATCAACCCATTATATCCCAATATCGCCTCATTTTGAGGCACTCAAATAATTGTAACTAATCTCATTTTGGCGGATTTGTCTCAAACCGCCCTAACTGTCCCAGGATTATCGTCCAGTCATATCAGAATCGCGACAGAGAGTACTAAAGATAGTGATTAAAGATCCAAGTTGCACATAATAAACTGGGATTTAAATTGATATTCTACCATATGCTTGGAGGAAAATATGATAAGTTACAGGCCATCTGGATGGGGCCTGCAACTGTTGTCATGAGAAGAGGGACTGAAAACATAATCAAAGATAATACCACCCATACATACAAGTGGGCTCAATAGCAGCACTAAAATGTTTTCTCTAGGTTAGTCTTGAGGAGGGTAATGTTGGGAACCGCTCAGCTATAGGTTAAATTCCTTGACCTATAAAAGAAACTCAGATAAAAATCCCCAATTTAATATTAACAATATTTGTGTTAATAATCTAGTTGGCCAGATCAATGGTCAAATATAAACTAACATGGCCAGCGATAAAGATGTTTTTCATAGATTCAAAGCCCCTTTTATAAACTTTGATAGGCCTAAAATTCCTGATAATTGAGGCATTTATATACCCCTAGCCTCCAAAAGTATTACTAGTCAGTTAGAATGACGTCAGAGGAGCTGCAAGTATAAGTACTGGTCCATATGACTATGAACACAATGTTGAAGATGAAACCTCAGATAAACCCCATTTTATACCCTTGGTTTGAATGTTAATGACAGAAGATTTTTATTGGAACCTCATCCAAAGAGAGTTTCATTATTTGTATGAAGCTTAGAGATGTAAAGGTTAATAAAATGAGAAGCAAATTATTTTGTCAAGCAACATTAATTGAGCCTACCAATGTACACAAGCAATCTCAAAAGCCACAAGGGTCAAAAAGAACACCAGGAGAAAACAGAGCAGCAGCCACATGGTCAAAAGAAGGCCAAGCCTCCATACAAATTAGTAAGTAGCCCAGAAGATGCCAGAGGATTAAAGAATTGGGCTCCGCTGGGCCTTAAACCAAACAGCAAATGCATAGTCTTGCTATGATTAAAACTAGAAGATTTATAAATCAAGTCTTACTTTAAACACCCAAATTTTCTCAATACTATATATATATATATTATGGGTATATCAATAAAGTAAATTTTTTAAATATATGTTTTTATTATCACATTTATTTGGTGCTTAGATTTCAAGATATATAAGTATTGCTATAAGGTTTAGACTTATCCTTCCTGTTGTCTGAAGAGGTTGAGAAGGTTCCAGTGTTCTCATGAGCAGCCCAATATGTTAAATTCCAAGTCTTAACAGGGATGGACACTCTTGAAACCATGAGAAAAAATCTCATGTATGCAAGAACAAGACTTTCTGAATCACCTAGTTGGCACGTTTTGTGAAAAAAAAATCTATTATCAATGTCTTAATCACAAACATTAGCACCCCCTGAGCGAGCAGACCACTTTGGAATTACCATCTAACAATGTAATCATTGTTAAATCATCTTGAAAATAAAACCTGCATGTTAGGCGATTTCAACTGCTGGGATAACCCCAATACAGATCGATGGCCTAATCCCAGGGGATACCCACCTGGACACATTGAATATCGCACAATGAAGGCATCTCTTGGCTTACAGGATGCTCTTCCCCACATGACAAGACCCAACACACGCTAGGGACTGCTCATATAAATGAGTCATATTGACCACATCCTCATCCCACAATCCCACCACTCAAGAATCTCCAAATTTACAACAAAAAAGATCAATTTTTCTGATCACCAATTAGTTACAGTGCAGTTAGTGCCAACCCAATCCCACACACAGGTGTCGCCTTGGAGAAAGCTTCACCCAAAAAATATAAAATTGCCCGAGATATCTGACTGGGTTGAAAACAAGGCTACAAACCCAGAATTCAAAGCCCCATTCACTTCAGATTCCATTGGAACATGGGAAAATTTCAAGAAAAATTTAATCAACAAAACCTGACATATTGCATCACGCAAGTACACTGTGGACACAGCCACAATCAAGTGTACCTTGGCAGAGCTAGACCACCTGGAAATAAATGCTCCAAGATCTGGCTATAGCCCTAATTGGGGACGCAAATGGGCGGAAATTTCAGCCTGACTTAACAATCTCATCTTTGAACACCAACACAGAATCAAAGTATTGAACAAAGGTAAGTTCATAAAGGGAAGGCAAAACCTGTTTGACATACTTTTTCCACCAAGTCCACTCCTGTGGAAACCAGCCTGCATGCACACAGGTCCGCAAGACCAACGGCACTGTGGCAACTGACCCTGAGGAGGTCAAGGCGTAAGTACACTGCTATCACACCAAATTATATCATGATATGCCAACAGATCCACAAAAAATTAAAGAATTTATTCAAACTGCCAAGATACAAAGTACACCACCAATTTTACAATATACTATCCTTTTTTACACGGGAGGAGCTTTGGGAAACAATTCGCGGTGCACCACGTAGGAAATGCCCAGGGCCTGATGGGATACCCTACGAATTTTATAAGAAAAATATTTTCAAAAAATCGCCCCCTCCTATTGGCATCTATGAACCAGAGCTTGTTAGAAACACGCCTATTACCAGGAGGCCATGAATCCTATGTTATAACCTTGTATAAAAAGGGTGACAAGTTGGACCTGGCCAACTGGCGCCCAATTGCACTCTCTAACACTGACTCAAAAATTCTAAGAAAAATTCTAGCAGCTAGATTAGGCGCAATTGCATCTGACGTCCTATCACCCAACCAGTTTGGGTTTATACCAGGGCGTTCAATCTGGAACAACATACACCCTGTTGCAAACATTTGTCAATCCAAAGCAACTGGTGCCCTGGTCTTCTTGGATCAGGAAAAGGCGTATGCCCGTGTTAGCTGGCCATACCTAAAAGAATGTCTACATTCCTTCAAACTCCCACCAAGATTCATAAAATGGGCGATGCTCCTAACAGAATCTGCAGCCATGGCTGTATGCGGCCCTGGATTCCTAAAAGATAATATTAAACCACGCAGAGGGCTCAAACAAGGGGATCCCCTCAGCCCACTGCTATACAATTTCAGCTTTGACCCACTCCTCCAAGTAACTGACGCACGTCTCATGGGGATAACCGCACAAGGACAACCAACAGTCAAGATACTGGCCTTTGCAGATGACTGTGTAGCAGGTATAGCAAACAATGAAGATGCCCAACAGCTGGAACACACTCTAGAGGAATACTCCAAGGTGAGCAATGCATCGTTTAACAAAAGGAAGACAGAAATTATCCTCTTAGGCAAATACACAAACAATTGGGCCACAATATCAGAACCTCACACCAACACTCAAAGAAAAAACCCAATTATTTTACCCTTTGCAACACCTCCCACCACCACTCCTGTCTGACACCTTGGAATCTGGCTAGAATCAGGGGGAAATGCTAATGAGACAATGGAAAGTAACCTTTTACAACGGGTATCCAAACGCGTTTCCTCCCTCAAGGGGAGAACCTCAGGACTAACAGGACGAGTTACAGTTGCTAACTCGCTCATCCTCCCGATACTGTGGTACCAGGCCCATGCGATAGCCTTCTCACCTACCTTTATAACCTCAATTTGTGCGCTTATCCAGGGCTGGCTGTGGCCTGGCTCTCACCCTCCTATACAGATGGAAACACTATTTGGTCCACGCTCAAGAGGAGGCATGGGACTAATGGATTTTGAGAGCCATGCCAATCACATCCTAGATACCTGGATAAAGGAAATCCTTGCTCCAGACCTCCCACAACAACATTGGTCCAGAGCAGCAAGGACTAACTTTGCACAGGCGCTCAAATTAACCAACCCACATAGTCCACCCAGACTACTTTCATACCTTGCCAAGCACCCTACTGCAACAGGTCCGCATGGAACCTCCCCTCATTTCAAACATATCCTCCGAACTATCCGCCATATGGGATGGACCATAGAGAACATGGGTACTATACAGGGAAGGGGACGACCCAGCCCCCAATTCAAATTAAAAAACCCAGAAAACCACCCCCAGAGGGATATGCTCGCAACAACCCCAATCATAGCTAGTATAGAATACCTAGATATGCTGGATATTCACTATGATTTAACCACACAGAAAGCAATATGGAAAATGACACACCACCCACTCCTACAGCCAAGGATAAGAGCAAACGCCTGGCGCTGTTTGAGAAGGACCTATAGGATGGCGGACCGCTCCAACTCCCTCCACAAAACATGTGTAATATGTGGAGGGGAGGGATCTCTACATCACCGCCTAGAAACATGCCCCCCAACCAAAGCTATATGGCAGGAAGTCGCACGCCTGCTCAAGATTCAAAACGAACAGGAATTCTTGATATTAAAAAGTATCTTCACGCTCCAGATCGAGTCACCAATACCATCTACCCTCCGCTCCCTAATAAAACCCATTGCAATGTGGACAATACACATAATTGCATTAGATGCATTCAAGGGCACAGTCCCAACCATTCATGGTATTATTAACAGATTCCATGTCCACTTACTAGAGCACTTCCAAGCCTGGCTCTATGGATATATGAGACCAAGACAAAAAGCGCTCATAGAATCATGGTTCCTACTCTGGTTCCTCCACACAGACCCTTTCCTTCACACCTGCTCCATAGCAGGGGAAACCCCCTCAGATTAGTGCACCAACCCCCCATACCTGGCAGTCCCGCTGGCAACAGGGGTAACTTGAGTACCCTGGGGTGCCTAATTTTATATTTGTTAGTTATTCTCTTAGTTTCACATATATTTGGTAATGTCTGTCCCCTGGTCGGCTTACCTCAGTTAGATAAAAATAATACCTGCAAAAAGTTGTTGAAAAGGCTTAAACATCTATGGTAAGTTTTTAGTTAAAATGCCAAGGTAGTGAAGGCATGCACTGACATTTTTATCTTTAGTTAACCCTTTCACTGATTTTAAAAAATCATCCATTTTTTGGCCTTAAATTTGGAATGAATTTCTTGACCAATGTTCACTCTTTTTAAGCTCATTTTGGTCCTTGTATTAACATAAATATTCGATAAATTTTAAAATACATCTATATAAATATTTATTTTAATTGGATGCATATATGCGTTTTTAGATTTACATACCCCTCAGTTTTTGAACGCATATATGCATTTTTAAATTTACATCACCCCCATTTTTTGGATGAATATATGCGTTGAATCATTTTTAGGGTTGATTAAAGAAACCAAGCCATTAGATTTAAGTGGATACCTAAAATTTAGATGAAAGTATGGTGCTACTTTAACTTTTATCTCTCATATCAAGCTTTGCAATTGATAACTGGTTTATATTTCATTTTTTACCTCAACTTTCCTAACTCTAGCCATGGGGATTACATAGGGGCAACATGACCCTTTAAAGTTGTTATTGATCTGTACAATTTTTGGTAATAATGTTATCAGGTTTATTGGTGTAGGGAATACACCTGACTTTGGATAGCTACCAGAACAACCTCTACCTAACCTGTAACAGTTCACCTTATAATTTGGAATAGCAGAGCTCTATGTACTAAAGTGCCACTGTAGTGTTTTATACTCTCAGTAAAAGCTTTCTCCTTATCACGTCACATTTCAAGTGATACTTGGTTCCTATTCTATTAAAATCCTCACATTCTTCTTTAATTGACTTTTCTCTATCTAATATTTGATGCATAGTCTATAGCATTAGGATGATTTTAAAATTATTTTTCAATCGTTTATTAATGTCTTCTTAATAAGAAAGTAATTAAAAAGCTATAAATTTGTATGTTAACTATCTATTGAAGTCTCATACCATTTGATTAATTAAACTGCTCTTTAAGGAGTTTTTGTTTCTTAATGTCTCTTTTTGGCCAGGTGGCCCCAGGTTAGGACCTTTTCTAAGGTTTAAGGTGCTATCCCCCGCCTAAATTAGAAATCTATTATTCTATGGGATACAGAACAATGTTAATTCATTTAACCAATATAGAGTGGTTGCACATGTGCCATTAATCAAACTAAAGTTGACTCAATATCTTTCTTTGTACATGGCAGCATATACTTTCATATCAAATTGGTTGTCACGGCACATGTTACAGTGACCTTATTTTCACCTCAGGGTTATTTTCCAAATATTTTCTTGCCCATCCCTATTATTGCATCTCTACTATTTATACTCTTCCACCAGGTATGTCCATTTCAGCTAGAAGCCATCTTGCCTTCAGCTCCCTACCCTATGATGAAATGACTGTGCTGCAAAGATCACTTGGGTCATGTTGCCATGCCACTGTCACCATCCAGCTTATTTAGTCTGACAAGCCTGGTCCCCTGTGAAAGATGGTTACTAAGGTTGTAGTTGTAGCTTGTCAGTGCACATTATAACTTCCCACTACTATTTCACTTGCTTAAACCATACAGACCTGAAAAGTCTGTTCCTTAGTACCATAACCTTTAAAATACCTGAGGCATGCAATGCTGGGCTTGCTTCTATAGGGTTAATCTCCTTTTAATGGCGAAACCCAACATGGTATTCTAAATTAAAGAATAATAGTCATAAAAACTAATTTATTAATTAAATTTGACCTTAGCCAGGCAAATTTTATAAATTACAACTAGATCTCAGGGTAGTTAATTGTTAATATAAGATTGTTAAAATGTTAAAATAGGCAAAAGTTACTGCAGATATCTGATCTGATATTTATGCTTAATGATCCTTTAAATTAAAGCAAAACTACTTGCTATATGTGCTTTCTTATTAAGCTTCTGTAAATCTCTTATAAACTAAGATATTATGCCTTAGCTCTTGATATCACTTTTGAGATCTTTCGGATTAAGAGTTAAAGTAAATACCGTCAAACAACAAACCACGATTTATATCAGTGCACTTAGCTCTAACGCCTACTGCTCCTACATGGGTAGCGGCGCTCCACCCTAGAAAGTTTCTTATCTGTGGAAAAATGCTTTTAATATAGTTTGACTAGTCCAACTAAATTTATCTGACTGATATATCCCTCCAACAGACTTAGCTCTAAACTTACATGCGTCCTCCCAAATTTTCACATCCTCTCCCTCCCTCACTCCTTTATTCACTTTTTCCTCAGAGTCACCTATGTGCGTTTACTCCCATATGCCAACAAAGCTATAATTGATCTTGCTACTATCACTTTTTCTCTGACTTTATTTACTTACTTCCACCTTTTTTAGGGATTATTTTGATATAGGTTTCCCTATTAAGGAATACGTTGCCATGGTGTCAGCAACTCCATTAATTTATATAAACATTACTAAACCAACTGATTGTATCTACCTGCCTGCTGATATCATGATGATGGTGTAGTACATGAATTTCCCTTTGCATCTCCCACTATAAATTTTATACAAAGAGTTATTATAAGGGCTCTCATCAATTGAAACAAGACCATCCTTCACTTCACTGTCATCATTGGCACTGAACATCTCTAAGGCACCCCATGCCACTGCCATCATCTCCCCCACCAGCACCCTACCACGGCTCAAAAATACCACTGCATTTTCACATTGCTATAGTTGCAGACCATTTCTTCTGGAATTGTATTGACTATGGTTAGCAAATTTATCAATCCTTTTAGAGTTAATTTGCTATAAAGAGTTATTCCCCTATACCACCAATAGTACCTCTACAGGCCTGGCCTTACCACCATACCGTCATTATTTGACTGAGGATATTTTTTACCTCCACTAAGGTATCCCGCTTGCCCCTTTACCCACCTTAGATTATTGCAACCACCAAACCTTATACTTCTTATCAACCTGAATTAAATAATCAAATTAGTAGGTTGCTTGTACCACCATTTGCACCCAAGTGTCATCCCATTTGTCACCAATACCCAACCTTATGCCAATGAACACATTACATTTAACCAAATCTATGTGTAAGCAAGGATGAGATTACTGAGATATGCAATTTTGTTATGACCTCATCAAACAAATAATTTTAAGTTATATTTAATTATTATCTAGATACACAAAACAAACCTATTCTTAAGTCCCAAAGACATATGAAGAACCATTCCTAGGAAATTACTAACCTGCCATGGCTGCATTATTATCACCTGAATGTTGGTCACCTCAAGTTGAAGCTTCTAAATCATCAGCGTATTGGCGTCTGATAAATCCTGTTTGTTTCCCAAAATTTTAACGCTCATCAAAAGATAAAATCAGTAAGCTTATAATGGCATAATATGCTATTTAAAATCTCACTGATATAGTATGATTATTACCTCCATCAAGAAACCCCCATGTTGGATTTTAGTTTTTCTGGGCTCGCTGGTGCTATTATAACCTAAACTCCAACAAATGTGGGATTGTAACCGCTGAAGGATAATAAAAATAAATAAAATTTAAAAACTAGAAAGTGAGGTTTTTATAGTTTTATTAAGTCCTGCGGGGGATAAGTATGTAACCTCTCAATATCAGATCATTCAGTATTTAACTAATTTGAGATTTGAGGAAATTCAATGATAAATTTGGAATAGCTTAGACTAGTCTGAATTAGGAAATATGGGAATTTAGCCTATCAAAGCTTGGAAAACTTGCTTCACTTTGGCTGAACGATGGATGGGGAATTTTTTTGGGTAAGGTGTACCCATGGAGTAACAATTTGATAAATTTCAGCCAATCCCCATTAGCTAAAATATTGCAAACTGGGGGACCTCCGCAAAGCCTATAAAAGGGGTGGTCCCCGCTTAGGTGTTTGAAGGGAACTGGAAGTGTCAGGGGAGAAACCTTTGATGGCTCCCTGGGTTCTCTTGCGTGGTCATGGCAATTTGACTGCCCAACTTCGTGTTAATTGCCCGTTTAGTATATATAACAGTGCAACCCCAACTTGTAGGGTTCCACTAAATAATTGGCCAGGGTCTTTTAGCCAATAAAATCGCTATTATTATTTAAATTAATTGTATCATTATTGTGGACTTGTAAAATGCCCAATATTTCCCCTTTTTGGCTAATTTTGTCCCATAACATTCTTATCTTGAAGCTGTGAGGGCAAATTTCTAACATCACCCTTTTCAAGAGCGTTAGGGGAGAATAAGGCCACAAGAACTGGCCATGAATTCATTTGACAGTCACTCCTGTAGCAAGTGATTCGATGGAGTAAACCTCACCTTGCTTGCAGGTGACTACAAAAGGGCCTTCCCAATTAGACCTGAGTTTTACCCTTTAAGGGTGATACAATTGTGGTAGTAAAGCACGAATTCAGATACATGGAAGAAAGGAAGAGAGCTGGAACTCATTAGCAGCTTGACCCTCTTTTGTGACAGTTTTGGCCAAATTAGTTAGTGCCTCTGATTGTAACTAGATGATGTTCTGGGCCAACTTCTTCATGGCTTGCTCAGGACCAGTCCTATTAGTGAAAATGTCTTTGGCCAATAATGCTGGCACACCATGTTCCTGTCCATACAACACATGGAAAGGAGACATCTTGAGGATCTGGTGGTAACTGATACGGTAGGCCATGAGGGCACTTGGTAAGTACTGATTCCAGTGAAGGGGGTCTGAAGTGGCCATGTTCCATAATATAGAGACCAGGATCCCATTGGCTCTTTCCATGGTACCATTGGTTGAAGGGCTGTATGGGGCAGAAAAGAGCTGTTGCATGCCCATAGAGGTTGCAAGAATCTTCACCTCTTGGGAAGTGAAGTTTCAACCATTATCACAGAGAAGAACTTGGGGCTACTATATTGAGTTTAGATATACTGGTGGATGAAAGTGGCCGTGGCTTTGGCCATCTGAGCTGGGATAGCCACAACCTCGACCCATTTTGTAAAATAAATAATCCATACCAAGATATATTGATTTCCACCTGTAATTTGGGGTAGAGGGCCAACCATGTTATTACTTATTTTGTGGAAAGGCTGTTGAGTGGTGGTAGATTGATATTAATACTTGGCTTTGTAGCTAGATTGCTTTTTACATGTCAGACAGGCATCCAAGACTTTGATGATGGTCTTCATGATTCCCTTCCAATATTAGAATTCTTTTACCCATATATAGGTTTTCCGCACCCTGCTATGCCCTAGGAGGGCATGAGACTCCATAATGACAGGTACTCGCTCTGAGGGTCAGAGATAGGGTAACCAGTTCGCCCCTACTTTCTTGTATAGATTCCCATTATCCACTTTAGTGTTACAGGAATGTTGAGCTAGCATCTTCTGGACTGGTTCGTCCTCATCCTCCCAAGAATCAGGGGTCGTTAGGAGATCATGTAGCCGCTCTGCTTCACTATTATCTAAGTGAAGGATGGGCAGCTTAGTCAACACATTGACATTCATGTGGCTCATCCCAGCTTGGTGCACAATGGTCATATCATAGTGCTGGAGTTTAAAGCCCAGCATGTCAACCGCTCATTGGAATCTTTTAAATTTTGTAACCACTTTAAAGAGGCATGGTCAGTAACCACTTTAATGAGGTCCCATATAGGAAAGGGTGGCAATATTTAACAGCGAGCAAGATGGCCAGGCACTCCTTCTCAGTGACTTTATAGTTGCGTTCTTCCTTAGAGAGCATCTTGCTGAAATATGAACGGGGTGGTTAATAACATGCTCATCCAGTTGAGTCAAGATAGCTCCAACTGCATAATCGGAGGCATCATAAACATGAAGGTTTACTATAGCCAGGGTGGCGTAGGATAGGCCGTCGCTGCAGCAACTTTTTTAGCATTTCAAAAGCAGTCTTTTGTACTGCTGCTCAATGGAAAGGGGTGTTTTTAGCTAAAAGTTGTATGAGGGGCTCACTGAGCTGAGAAAATTTGGGGATGAATTGAAGGTAATATCCCATCATGCCCAAGAACACCTGAATATTGTAAAGGGTTTTGGGAGCAGGTATCTTAGCTATCGCCTCAATCTTATAAATGGAGAGGCTGGATCTCATCTGGGGAGATGGCGTGTCCCAGGAAATCCAACTTCTTCCGGAAGAATGTACATTTGGAGGCTTCAGCTTAATGTGAGAGGCCCGCAAGCGGTGGAACACTTCCTTTAAGTGTGAAAGGTGCTCATTGAACGTTTGAAAAAGATGGTGATATAGTCAAGATAGACAATTGCGCAACTAAGCTTCAGATCATGCAAGATGTGGTCCATGGATCACTGGAAAGATGCGGGTGCTTTGCACAACCCTTGTGGTAGTTGGGTAGGATGGAATAGACCCTCACTGCAGATAAGCGCACACTTTTCCTGGTCTTGCAGAGAAAAGTCCATCTGCCAGTATCCACTAGTCAATTCCATTGCGGAAAAGAATTTGGACCCATAGAGTTGGGCTGGAGCGTCATCAATTCATGGGATTGGGTAGCTGTCCTTATTGGTGAGGTTATTTAGCTTGCGGTAGTTCATAACCACCCAATGCCCACTATCCTTCTTTTTTATGAGCAATAATGGAGATGACCAAGGACTTTGAGAAGGCACCAGTAGCCCCGCGTCAAGTAACTGTTTAAGCTCCGTCCTCATCTGGAGCTCCTCAACGTTTGATTTCCAATAAAGGCTTGGATCAAATAGGCTTGGCATCACCAACATCAACGGTGTGGCACCAACCCTTCATAGTCCCTAATCAGTATTGGATTGGAAGAAAATGTCACTATATGACTCCAGTAAAAATGAACTTTATTAAGCTCAACGGGAGTTAGATAATCGGAAATCTGAACGTTGGGCAAAGCGCCTATCATTTGGTCAGTATGCAGCCCCATAGCTAGCATAGACCCTATATAATGGACTTAGTGAGTGTCCCCAATTATAATTAACAGGGCTTTTTCAATCTCCTGATATTTCCTTACAACCATGTCCTTGTTAGTGAGATTATCCAACAGTAGATTTATTGGTCGCTGATAAGCAGGGTCTAAGACACATGGCAATATCCAAGGCTCCAAAGGACTTAGACCATCATTGTTTGTTCTGTGCAGGAGGGAGTTGCGGGGGATTTGCATAATACTTTTGGTGTCTGTAACCTTTTGTTCACCCGCTTTGACTACTACCTCTTCTGACGCATATAAGAGAATGCCCTCTGAAGCATCCACAGATGCAGGCAGCTTTTTTGTGTTTCTGCCCGATGTGGTATAAGTAATAGTGAGGGCGGATGAAGGGTACTCAACTATGTTTGTATATTCTTTCTTCTTAGGATCATAATTGTAAAGACTAGGGAAACTTGTAATTTAAAAGGGAAATAAATTTCTGTTTAATATTAATATTTCCGTCATACCCAATCATGAATTGAGCGCCAATGAGTAGGTCGTATGCATTATTGGTTAATGCCACAGTGGGGGCAGCCAGTAGGAGCTTCCCAATCCGTATGGGTAAAGAAGAGTAGGCACCAATAGCTCACGTATTGTTAGTCCCTGCAATTCCAAACTCTTGTGAATATTCCAAGTCAGGCTCCAACTTAATTTTGTTGATGAGCTTTAAAGAGACCACGTTCACTGGAGAACCCATATCCAGGATGGCTATAACTCGCACCTTATTGATGACAACCTCTACCTTAGTTACTGTACTACCAAAAGTTGGGGGGAGGGCGAGGACCTCCTTCAACTGGAGAGTGGAAGCAAGGCGTTGAACCATCGCAGGGTATTTGTCTTTGATATATTGGAGGGTATGAACCTGCTGATTGGATTGGATCATTGTGAAATAAGCTGGTCCCCATCACTAGCAGTATCAATCCTATCTGTAAACCTCAACAACTGTTGAAAATAGGTTCGTCATGGTATTATAGCTATATCAATTCTTTCAGGCCCCAACCTATCTTGAATCTTCACTTCCATTAAAGCTCCCAAGACATAATAGCCTGCGTCTTCACCACCGCCTTCAGAATCGTCATCAGATGGATTGTCAATGCACCTCAACGAGTTACTAAGAGGGAGATGAGAAATCAGCTTAATCTCCTCACAGGGGAGGGCTTTGTCACTCTCATCTACCCATTTGACTTTTGAAGGGACCGTCGTAGCTGTACAAACTTTTGGGGGAGGCGTTGGAAGTGTAATGGCTTTAATTTGCCTTAGAAGTGATCAGCTTGGGATGCCCCGTGACTACAGGTATTGAACTAGAGGCAGCCTGAGCTGAGGCTGAGGGGAATTTAGGCAGCGGCTTAGATGGATGTGATACTTTATCTACCTTAGTGTACTTCTCAGCAAGAGGGGAACCAGGCAAAGAGATAATTGATTTCACCGGCTGATCTTTTAAGCCTGAAGCTGGAGGGGAGCGCTGCCCCATAACTGCCAATATTTTCTGGCTATCCTCACATGGTGGAGGAGTATTTGGTCGTTACAGCTCTGAAGCAGCTGAGTTCCAGAGGGATACAGCATAGAAGAGGCTGAAGTGGTAGAGATGATTCCCACTTTGGAGCTCTTTGAAGAAGGTCAGGTTCATTAAAGTCAGCCACTGCTAGCAATAACTTTTCAATATCCCATACAGTTTAGGAAGGTGTGCTTGACTGCAGAGATATACATTACTAAAGGGGGATAAGACCCCAAGCTATCTATGATAGCAGCAATAGCATCATATAGAAGGGCAGTTTGGACAGCAACAGATGTTGAGCTTTGCTATAGAATTGCTCAAAAAAATGATGAAATCGATTCTCCCTCTTGCAGGCTAAGGCACATAAAGGCCTGTTTTTGCCGTTGTAAACTCTATTTTGAACCAAACTCGTCAGTCAGCGCTTGTTTGAACTCCGCCCAGGTGGTAAGTGTGGTCATTTGAGGAACCATTAATTCCTGAGCCATCCAACTCAAGCAGGAAAGGATATACTTGATTTTTTGATAGTCAGTTGCTCCTTCAATCATTGATTTATAAACGAACAGTAAAGAGTCAATACTACCCTCACCAGGTGTGAACTTGTCTCAGAACGTAGATTTAAAAATAAAGAGGGAGGTCCCAAAAAGGGCAATGGAACGAGTACTGCTCAAGCCTTTTGAGGCAAGACAAAGCACTGGCTAGTTATTGCTCTAGAGCAGCTAGCCTTGTGTCTTGGATAGTTTTCATTCTTAAACAGGTTTTGTTGGTATACAGGGTCCCCTGTAGTGAGCACCACTTATTGGATTTTAGGATTTAGGGCTCGCTAGTGCTATTATAGCTTAAACTCCAACAAATGGGGGATTATAGCTGCTGAATAATAATAAAATTAATAAACTTTAAAAACTATAAAAGTGAGGTTTTTATAGTTTTATTAGGTCCTGCGGGGGATAAGAAATGTAACCTCTCAATATCAGACCATTCAGTATTTAACTGTATTAAGAGTCGAGGGAAATTCAATGATAAATTTGGAATAGCTTAGACTAGTCTGAATTAGGAAATATGGGAACTTAGCCTATCAAAGCTTGGAAAACTTGCTTCACTTTGGCTGAACGATGGATGGGGAATTATTTTTGGGTCAAGATTTATCCATGGGGTAACAATTTGATAAATTTTAGCCAATCCCCATTAGCTAAACTTATTGCACCTTGGGGGACCTCCGTCAAGCCTTATAGAAGGGGGTGGTCCCTGCTTAGGTGTTTGAAGGGAACTGGAAGTGTCTGGGGGAGAAACCTTTAATGGCTCCCTGGGTTCTCTTGCGTGGTCATGGCAATTTGACTGCCCAAATTCGTGCTAATTGCCTGTATAGTATTCATAACAGTGTTACCCCAATTTGCAGGGTTCCACTGAGAATCATCCAGGGTCTTTTGGTCAACAAAATTGCCATTATTATTTAAATCAATCTTATCATTATTTTGGACTTTTAAATGTCTGACATTTCCCTTTTTGGCAAATTTTGACCAACAACATTATTAGCTTAAAGCTGGGAGGGCAAATGTCTAATACCTCACTTAGACTTGAGCCTTTTTTGGCTTGTTGACGCCTGAATCCAGGGTGAACATCACCCTGCTATTTATTTTGAAACCCTCAATGTCTCATATTAAAACCAAATCAACCCTCCCTTCAATATCTTGAACCTCACTCTGAAGGTACCCCCACAACTATGCCTTACTCTTATGTCAGAACTAAAGGTGGTAAAGCGTATTAACCAAAGCCTCTCCTAATACCTCCTCACCCTCTTCCATAGTGGGCTAAAAATTTCCAAGCCCTACCTGGTTGCATACTTGGTTTTTGTAGCATTCAAATTTGTATTGTTTACTCTTGTGTTGATTCATTTCAAATAAGAATTTTATGTTTAATTCATTTTAACTCATGCTATTTTATTCTTTGCATTTGTTAATTTCCATCCCCTGGTTATCTTAAATTGAACATAAAAGATAGTATGCTTAGATAATCATTATAGCCTAGTATCAAATCTTAGAGATATCAGTAGAGTAATTCCTTCAGTGATACTGTAAAGGACTTTCTAATGTGGGATGAAATCTATGATTTGGGTGTAGGTTATCCCCTTCCCATTTCCATTATTGGAAAATGGTTTGATAAATTTTTTGTTTTATACTTGCTTTTAACAATAAGGTTGCCAAAGTGGTAGTGATAGACTCAGTGACCATTGCCTCCAAGTTCAACCTTGTAGATAAAGTCGGGTGGGGATAATCTAGAGCTTTTGGCAGGATATACTGATGCCCTTGATTGAGATAACAAATAGAAGGGCGGTCCATAAGTTTCAATCTTCATAAAATCCACGTGTTGAGTTAAACAGTACTTATCCTCCTTCCCTAAGAGTTTACATCTCTTTACTTTCCTCATTAATCACTGCAGTATCATCATCAGGTTGGCCCACCTCAAATATATATCTGATAAATAGTTGGAGCAGTATAATTATCAGCAAGTCCACCTACATCTTATATACCAGTTTTTTGCACTCAAAAAATTAAATATATTGTTATAAAATTGATGGTATTGTTAGGATCAACCATATTGTTTGTACAGTTCAAACCCACTGAGCAACAGACAGACAATGTGGGTATCGTTGATCCTTTGGACACACTGAAGATATACTAAAAATAGGAGCAAACGCCCCAATGACTCTTTTATTTATTTTTAATAAATACAATGACCTTTTGCTGTTCTGCTATCTCTCTACTATTAACGACTTACTTCTCTCAATAGCCTATCTCACTTATATACAGCAGCTTTTGGATGATACTACTCTCATAGCTTGGACTATTCTATTCCACCGATTCTCCTTGATTTTGGCTTGTTATTCTTTAGTTCTCTATTGCCCTAATTATAGGCGATTTGATTTGTATTCATCAAATATTGACATCACCTTATCACCATATTGCCCTATTTAGAGGCAATCCAATAATAACCCATTATATCCCAATATCACCTCATCTTAAGGCACTGGAATAATCGTAACTAATATTATGTTTGGCGAATTCTTCCCAATCCGCCATAGCTGTCTCAAGGTTAATGTCCAGTCATATCAGATTTGTGACATTACCCCCTCCTTGATTGAACAATAAGGTTCCTATTGCCTGTATGGTTGGAGGAACTTTGCATGCACTCTGTTAGTGATCTGACCACTTGTGGGGTCCTTGATGGTATATGCATTGACCCCAGTTTCTCTATAACTTCAAACGGACCAATACAAATACTGGCCAGCTTGTGTTTCTGTCCAAACCCATGTTGATCATGGAAGAGAACCATATCGCCTTCTTTGAACTGTGCCAACTTGCTACGATGTACCTGATTGGCAGTCTGATTCCTGATCTTTTTTGCTAAGCTGAAGGAATATGCTTCTTTTTGCAATTAGATCAGAGTGTTTTTAAGGTTAGTCAAATAGTGGTGGGGTTCCATTCCACTGGTGTCTTCTACACATGAATAAAGTAATTCCAGAAGAGCTGGGTGTCAGCCATATAGTATTTGGAAGGGGCTCTTCCCCGTGGCAGAATGATAATAAATGCTATAAAAAAACACAGCAGTGGAAAGGAGGGAGCTCCAATCTGAAGGTCAATCTGTTACTAATTTTCATAGTATGTTCACCAAGGTTCCATTCACCCGTTTGACCATTCCATTGGACTCAAGGTGGTATGGAGTCATCAGAACCCTGAGGATACCCATAAGCTCATTCCGTTTTGGGAGGATATGTGAGGTGAAGTTGGTTCCGTTATCAGTGAGAATGAACTACGGGCAGCCATGTTGCTGAATAATGCATTCCATTACAAACATGGCCACTGTGACCACCCCCAAATCCCGTATTGCCCTCGCTTTGACCCACTGGGTCAGGTGGTTAATAGCCACCAGAATGTACTTACACTAGTTGTCTCCTGTTGGCAAGGGACCAACGACATTGAGAGAAACCGTGTGCCAAGCAAAATGTGGTTTCACTGCCCAGTATGAAGTCTTACAGCGGAATGGCTTCTCCACTTGGCACTGATGGCAACAGTAAATGGTTTTGAGCACATCGAAGCTCATGCTTTCCTAATAGTACCATGGGCGCTACAGCTCCATTGTCTTGTGCACTCCACTATGTCTGACTGCCTTGTGGGCACTCATAATAATTCCTTGCCATGCTGAGAGTCACAGAAAATTTACTGTAGAATTGTTAATCCACTTGTACGGTTCCCCATTCTGTTGGAAGGTATTCGTTTGCATCTCATTCAACGCTTTGATCACTTGGGGCAGTTCGTTGTCATATTTTCCGCTGAGCATCTTATCATACATCACATTACTGAGGTCCGCTTTCATGGCAACAGTAGGCAGTCAAGATAAACAGTCAGCATTCTGATGCTTTACTCCTGGGCAATGAAGGATCTTGAAGTCATAAGCCTGCAGCTAAAGAGCCCATCGGGCCAAATGGCCTTCAGGTCTTTGAGGTTCTGCAACCAGCGTAATGACGCGTGATCTGTTATGACTTTGAACTTTACCCCATGCAAGTAGACTCTAAATTGCTTATACGTGTAGATCACTGCTAAGCACTCCCACTTAGTCACAGTATAATTACGCTCATGGCAGTTCAGACTTTGACTACAGTACGCTACAGGATGCTCCTCTCCCTCATCATCTTTCTGAGAAAGTACTGCTCCAACAGTGGAAAGGAACGCATCCATATGAACAAAAAATTCCCTATCAAAGTTAAGATAGAATAACACCGGTGCACTGTTCAGTGCCTTACAAAGTGTATCAAAAGCGTATTGACACGTTCCATCCATTAGAACACAGCATCCTTTTTTAACAACTTAAATAGTGGCCCCCCAATACAGCTAAAGTTAGGGATGAAGCGCCAGTAGTAACCAACCATTCCCAAAAATACTTGTATGTCACATTTACAAGGTGTAGTCATTTTAATTGGGACCACCTAGTGCTAAAAAAAGGTGTAGTCATTTTACAGATGGCCTCCACCTTAGTTGGCTGTGGTTTCAGCCCCTTAGAGTTTACCACAAACCCCAGGTATTCCAACTGATCTTTGAAGAAGTTACATTTTTGAGGCTTAATTTTGATGTTCGCCTCAGCAAGCTGGCGGAATACTGCTTCTAAATGATCGAGATGCTCCAAAAAGGTTTGAGAGAAAACATTAATATCATTGAGGTATACAAGGATGCATGACAGATTCAGGTCATCAGGGATAGTGTCCATGGCTCTCTGAAACGTAGCCAGGGCGTTACACCGCCCTTGATGCATCCAAGTCAGTTGAAAAAGGCCTTTGGAGGTGATTATAGAGCATTTTTCCTATTCCACTGCGGGAAGCTTGATTTTCCAGTAACCTGATATTAAGTTTATCACTAAAAAATAATGAACTCTCTTTTTAACTGATCCAAAGTATCATCAATCCTTGGCAAAGGGTATGAGTCCTTTTTTGTAATACTATTGAGCTTCTAGTAGTCTATTGCTACACTGTTGGTGCCATCCTTTTTTTTACAATCAGAACGGGTGAAGCCCATGGAATCTTGGATGGTTCAAGCATCCTTTGCTCCAGCAACTTGTCAATTTCATTAGTGACAATGTCTTCCACTTCCCTCAATCGGCAGATCAGCTGAGATCTTATAGGGGGATGATCTCCTGTGTCTACTCAATGGACCACTCCCTAAGCACACATTATGTCATGATTGTCATCAGCGATAATTCCCTTGTACTTCTAAAATAAATTTATTGCTTGGTCTTTTTGTTCTTCCTATAGCCCTATTAAATTACTCTGCAGTACCACTGTCATACGTCAGCTAGCGCCTCCACTGGTAGACCAACTTCGTCCAATGACCCAAATCATGAACTTGAAGGACCTCTTCTATTGGAGTCAAATGCAAATACGCTATTATTTGGGGTTGAAGGATTTGCATGGGTTCATTATAGAGGTTTGCTAACAAACCTTAATCTCTCCATGGCCTGGAAGTATAATCCCTGGAGCTACATGAGGCTCAAACTGTGTTTGACAATAGAGCCCAGTGACTTCCTCATATAGCCTAACAGGCAATTCCACCTCTAACTTGGTGTTCACTAAAACTTGATGTCCAGAAGGAATAGATATGGGACCTGCAGCTTGGAGAGGTATCCCTTGATATTCATATATCTGTTGGGAAGGGGCTGCGTCTTGTTTTTTAGTCGATGATAATGAACTGACATCACCCCATCACTATATGCAAGATTGATATGGCTCATGTGCACTGGATCCTTTGGCACTTCACTAGAGGTGAAGTAAATTGGGATCCGCTGGCCCAAGTTGACGAGGGTCTCTTCTGTCATATTAACGACAGCCATAAAATGGTGCAGGAAAGCGGTTCCAATTAGAAAGTCATAGTTTTCGTTTGGTAGCAAAATTGCTGGAGCTATGATGACAATGGACCCAAAGCGCAGAGGTAGCGCACTGTAAGCTCCCTCGACAATGGTGCTTTCTGCTCCAGCAGTTCCATACACCATTCAATGGTCCACATCAGGTTTTAACGTCAGCTTCTCCATCAACTTAGTGGTAAGTATGTTGACTGGAGCACCAGTATCTATTATAGCGTGAGCTCTATTTTTCACTAATTAACTATCACAGTATGTACACTCAGAATAAGAAGATTATTGACTTTTTAATATGTGAACATTTAAGGGATTTTTTTTCAAGAAAACTCATTATCCCATCGCCAATTTTGTGATATTCTTTGACAATGGCGTCTACCGGAAGGACGACATTTACTCCTTTCAGAGTTGGTGCATCTGCGGTAGAATCCAGCTTGTTTGAGGAAGCCTGATCAAGCATTTGACAGGCATACAGCTTCAGTTGTTCTGGGGATTTTTCGTCCGCTGCAGCCTAGGCTTGAGATCGTGTTACTAAGTTCACTCCTCCAACTGGCGCTGGTATAAAATTCTGTCATCATACTGAGGGACTTCTGCGGGATTTTACTATTGATTCAGGGACGTTTTGGTTTGGAATCGCAGAGTTAGGTGGTCCCATCTTTACTCCGCTCCATCTTTTCCCTGGTAGTATTGATCTTAATGTACGTAGTGCACATGGCGGTTATGGCATAATTTTGCCAAGTGACCAGGGTGGCTGCATTCATAGCAGCTAACCCCATAAGAGCTACAACTTTGATTGTCATAAGAGGGTCCAGGTTGGAAAGTTTGGGGTCGTTTGGCGTAACCAGGCCCAGGTCAGTAAGATGATTGCTGACGTTTGGCGTAGCTAGGTCCTGGTCAGTAGCTAGGTTGATGATGGTTTTTGTGACCAGCCCATGGACGCTGATCAAACTGCTGAGTATAATTTAACTGAGGACAAGGAGCAGAGTTATAGTAAGGTTGAGGGTTGCTAGGCGGAATGTGATTCAGACATTTTTATCTCCTGATTAAGAGGGTACAGTAGAGGCGGTAGTCTTCCATTCCATATTTGGCGGCGGAAAGTTAGGAGATATGCGACGCAAAAACTGTACAATTTTGAGCAGGGGAACGTTGTCATCCAGAAGCGGTGAAATGACATTGTGAAGCTCTTGGTATGGCTTCACCACGGAGGTCATGGCAATGCACACGTCAGCTTCTGCTAAGTACCCTGCCCCAATCAGCACGTGAGCTTCCATTGTAAATTGATCATCATTCTCCAGGAGAGTCTCATTTTAGTATAATCTGATTGTTAAGAATTCCGCTTTCCACTGTGACATCTTTGAGGTACCCCCAAACAGGCGAATCATGGTATCTTTTACATCCCCTATAGGTAACAGAGCTACTTGGGAGGTAACAGGTTACTTGATTAGCGCTCCTGACATCCAAGGCAGATATCAACAGTTTAGCCTTCCATATATTGGATGCACCTTCCGCTGTAAATAAAACCGTTTGAAGAAACCATGGATATTCCCATTTCAATCAAATGGGGGTAGTTTCTTTATATTAACCTCCTCATCCCATTTGCGGCTTTTTGGGCCATACTGAGGAATGGGTCAAAATCCAAAAGCAGTTTCCCAATGAGAAGCTAATCCAGCGGAAGTAGGGATGTCCGCCGCTTCAGGGGTAGCATGGCCTTCTGCCGTGGGCAGCACCGCCATTACTTGAGGGAATTGGTGCTCCAACTCATATTCGTATCCAGTACTACCATCCTGGGTGTAGTAGCTCCAACCTGCATCATATTCTTCCCCATATTATGCCCCCCTTTGTTGTTTACCCTCATCCCAGTGAGAAGACTGAGAGGCACTGGTCAATCTCTGCTCTGCATAATGCAGCCATTTGGTAGTATCATCCAACCAGTTGGTGAGTTCCTTGTTTTTTGTCCCAAAATTTACATTTGGCTAAACATGCTATCAAGCTGGTGCATGACAGCATTTCGTTCTTGAAGGAGTTCATCATGTTTTTTGAGAACGGCGTCTAAGGTAAGTTTGAGTTCCTCATACCCGTCTGGTGCAGTGTTCCGTGAAGATTCCCCAGCAACACAGGCTGTGTGAGACATGGCTGGCGACTGGAGACTCGTATTACTTGGTGGTTGATTAATGGCCCCCTGTAGTGAGCACCACGGTTATAAAATCGGATGATATCATTAGGATCTGCTGTATTGTTCATACAGGTCAAATCCACTGAGAAACAGACAGATGATGTGGGGATTGACAGCCCTTTGGACACACTTAAAAATATACTAAAAATAGGAGCAATCGCTCCAATGACTCTTTTTAGTTATTTTTAATAAATACAACAACCTTTCACTGTTCCTCTATCTCTCTAATATTAACAATTTACTTCTCTCAATTGCCAATCTTGCTTATATATAGCAGCTTCAGATGATACCGCTCTCATAGCTTGGACTATTCTATTCCACCAATTATCCTTGATTTCAACTTGTTATTCTTTAGTTCTCTATTGCCCTAATTGTAGGCGATTTATTTTGTATTCCTTAAATATCAATATCGCCTTATATCCTTATTTAGAGGCACCCCAATAATAACCCATTATATCCCGATATCATTACATCTCAAAGCACTCAAATAATCGTAACTATTATCATGTTTGGTGGATTCTTCCCAATACAGCATAGCTGTCCCAAGATTATCATCCAGTCATATCAGAATCACAACATATATAGATAAAGTAGTATTAATAAAATAAATCCCACCACTGGTTTCTGTCAGGTGAACAGCAAGTTATTTTTTGACTGGCCTGCCAGTTTAAATGCTGAAGAACCCAAATGGCAAACCCAAATTCCAGTGGCACTGCTGCTGGTATGACAGTTATGGAACTAGGAAGAAATTCCGCCATTAAGTTCCCATGAGCCATAATCATGAGTAAGGACCTACCAAAATACCAAGTGAATATGGCCATAAACCCTGAGGGTTTTTGAAATATAGGCGGAAAGGGTGGTTAGTTCTCAACATAAAATGGAATTTGGGTAAAGGGATTTATTGGAAACATAAATGAAGAAAATCAACTAACAATTTTCTTAGTGCAATGCAACTGATTAAATAGTATTCAATTGGTAGTGAGTCAAAGCAGGGATCAGCTCCCTCAAATTTGACCTAACCTGGCAGATTTTTGGGGGATGGGGAAGAGCTTTTCATTCAGAACTAACATCAAAGGATTCAGCGGCAGGCTGAGTCACTATCAGTCTGTCCAAGAATCCCTGGACCAATTGTCAACTGCGTTTACATCAGTTGGCATGACAACAATTGGCCCAACAAGCAACATAAATTCTCAGGGCCATCCCACATAGGGGTGACCCAATTGGTTGGAAATGGGTTCAGGATGGCCAACCCACCTGTGCCTAGTCGCTGGGCCATTTGTTCAGCCAAATGAGTGGTGTCAGGCACAACTCTTGATTCTTAAACTAGGGGTTTAAAATTATAGGTAACAATCCCCAATGATTTTGAAGGGTATTTAGCAATGACGAACATCTCACTTGAAGGCTCAATGTTGTCCATGATTCCAGCTGATAATTCTCTTATGGTCTTTTTTTAAATATCAGGTTTCCAATAAGTGGGCTTTATTCCCATTGGTTTTAACCTTTTGACTTCAATTTGGTAATCTCAATGCAGATTTCCTCAATTTGGCGGACAAGTTCAGCCAAGGTGAGCGCAGGTACTGGGGGCGGAATCTTAAGAGGGAGTGCTGTTACCCAGCGCTCACTTACCACGTGGGCGAGATCGTCCTGGGTGATGAGGGGTACAGCCACCCTCTTTGGACCCTTCTTGTTTAGGAATAGGAAAATCGCCTGATCTACGCAAATGGGACGTTCCCCTGTACTTACATTACCCTTTCCTTTTGCAAAGGATGGGGCGCCACTGCTTGGAAACTAAGGACTACATTTTTGTGCGCCTTGGGAAACTTGATCGCCATCAAGGTCACAACTTTTGGGGGAGGACGGGGAGCATCTAAATGGGACTCATGAAACGCCTCTACCAGTTCCATACAATTTGCACATTTATGTGCCTTGACCCAACTTTTCTCATAGGCTTGATGACCCTTTCATGCGACATGATACTGAACCAGCCTCTGAGATTTATGGGACGCTAAGATGTTTTTCACCTCAGATTCTTCCACATCTTCAATTACTATTGGCTCAGGATCAGCGGGAAAGATCCCCTTGAATGTGGACAACTGAGATACGTGGAAGATGGGGTGCTGCTTCAAATGAGCTGGCAGTTTTAACCGGAAAGCACCATTGTCCAAGCCTTCCTCCACCAGGTGGGGACCTGAACACTTGCTTGCAAACTTCTGGGAAGGTACCTGCATCCACAAATGGCATTTATCTAGCATAACATATGAGTCCACCACTATGTCATGGCCAGGAAGCCGTTTTCAATCCACAAACCGCCTGTAATCATTGATAGCCTTTGTGAGATGCTCCCACACTAAGGAATGGGTAGACTGAATGGGCTCAACGTGATCTGCAGCAGCAGGGACCTCTGGACACAGACAAAGACTGACTGAAAATGAGGAATTATATCCCAACGTCACTTCATAGGGAGAAAACCCCATAGAAGCATGAGTTCCATTATTATAGACAAATTGGGTTAGAGACAGGTCATTGGCCAAGGTATCCTGTGCGGCTGCCGCATAACAATGCAAGTAATGTTCCAAAATTTGGTTAGCCCGCACAGTTTGTCCATCAGACTGATGATGATATGCTGTGGAACGGCAAGGGGTGATTTTTAAGATAGATAAAAGCTCATTTCAGAAACACGCTGTAGACTGGGGCCCAAGGTTACTGATGATCTCCTGAGGGAGACCAAACATAGAGAACACATGGAGCATGAAGAGACAAGCAGTTTCTTCTGATGTAATTGCAGAAAAGCATGGAATAAAAAAGGAAAATTCAGTAAACTGATCAACCACCACCATCACCACCATAAATCCATTAGAAAGGGAAGTTCAACAATAAAATCCATGGACACTGATGTCCATGGATCCTCCGCCTGTTGTAAAGGATGAGGAAGACCCTTCCTTCCTGATTGATCTGACTTGGCCCATGTGCAAGTAACACAATTGGCAATCCAGGATGGTACTTCCTTTAATAAACCCAAACAATTAAAAGTCCACATGATCAACTTGGTACATTTCTTATTACCCAGATGGCTAAATGTGGGAGGGTAGTGATGTGTCCAAACACTTCAGCTCTGAAGAGAGGGGGAGCCCAAACCCGTGACCAAAAATAAATGAGACCCTCTACAAAAGTATATAGGGAAGTTTGGAAGTTTTGAATTACACTTCCAATGGGGCAGGTTGTATCTCAAAGTTACACTGGGCGGATTTTCCAAAAATGCAATGAAGTAAATAAGAAAATACAGGTTAAACTCGACCTAATTTTTAATTTTGAAAAGAGGAAATATTTATAGGCTTTATTATGGTTTGTAACCTATCAGAGTGAATTAATCTCTGCGCGATTGAATCTTCAATCAGTTGATCAGGATCTGATTGATCATTAACTTTGATAGATTGTGATAGATTGCTCACTCCTTCCGATGATTTTGGGGGAATTGAGGAAGGGGATTTTTTGGAGATATGCAAATTTAGTGAAATCCTGACACTTCCCCCCTCAAGATTCGATTGCAGTGGAGGATGACTTCTTAAAAACCTAGGATGAATACTATTTACCACAATACCAGTATCAGTATGAACAATCAAATATTCTAGTCCTTTTTGAAATATAACTCTATAAGGACCAGACCAATTAGTTTCCAGCTTTTCAGTCCGTCCACCTGGCCAAGAATGATAATACATAACATAATCTCAAATCTGATATTCAGGTAAGACTGGTTTATGTTGATTGCTTTGTATAGTCTCTCTTCGAGTGGTGGTTTCAATTGAATTCATTGCTTGAGCCTCGAGGCGGATAATCTCATCAGCCAAATTTCTCATAACTAAATCAGAATTTTCTGTGATGCTTTCTTCAAGGATAGTCTGAACACTAGAAGGGACTGAAGGATCCCGCTCATATATGCACTTAAATGGGGACACCTTGATAATGTGGTGATAGCTTATCCAATAAGCAAACAAG